>WBND01001772.1:22086-39487 GCA_013398595.1 Tychaedon coryphoeus
GTTCTTTGTATGTTGCTGATGTGGGAAAAGGGGGAGGACGGGATAATCTAGAAATCTCATTCTGAATTGTGTTGTGTTGTTAATAAATTTCTGTTTATACCTTTTTAAGTTTTAAGCCTGCTTTGCCTTTACTCCTAAATTCGATCCCCAAGAGAAATTAAATCTATTAAAATTGACATATCCCAGTCACACCATGACACTCCACCACTTTTGTAGTATCTATTTAGAAGGAGGCGTTTACAATACAATGAACAGACAGGGTTCTTTTCGGTGGCATTTTTAGTCAGGAGAAATCCTGATCCGTTTGCCATTTTAGCAGGGAGAAGCCCAGTCTCAGGCCAAGAGCCTGGACACAAACAGGGGGCTATTCCTCTGTGAAATGTAGCTGACTCCACCACTTTTGTAATGTCTATTTAATGGAGACATTTTTCACTGAATGAATAGCTGATCCATTTGGCATTTTAGCAGGCAGAATCCCAGACTCAGACCCAGGACGTGGACACAAACAAGGGCCTCTTTGTCTATGAAAAAGAGCTCACTCCACGACTTTTGTAATGTCCATTTATAGGAGGCGTTTATCACTCAATGAAGAGCCAGCGTTCCAATTGGTAGCATATTTAGTCTGGGAAAAATCCTGATGCGTTCGGCATTTTAAAAGTTTGAAGCCCAGTCCCAGGCTCTGGACGTGGACACAAACAGGGGCCTATTTCTCTGTGAAATAAAGCTCACTCCACCACTTTTCTGATGTCTATGTAGAGGAGTCGTTTATCACACAATGTACAGACAGAGTTCTAATTGGTGGCATCTTTAGTCTGGGTGAAATCCTGATCGTTGGGTATTTTACCAGGCAGAAGCCCAGTCTCAAGCTCAGGACCTGAACAATATCATGGGCCTATTTCTCTGTTAAGTAAAGCTTACTCCACGACTCCTGAAACGTCTATTTAGAGGAGGCATTTATCACTCAATGAACACCCCGGGTTCTCTTAAGTGGTATCTGTATTCAAGGAAAAATCCTGATCCTTTTGGTATTTTAGCAGGCAGAAGCCAAATTTCAGGCCCAGGACCCTGGGCACAAACAGGGGCCTATTTCTCTGTTAAATAAAGCTCACGTTTCCAGTTTTGCAATGTTTATTTAGAGGAGGCGTTCATCACTCAATGAAGAGCCAGGGTTTGAATTGGTGGCATCTTTAGTCTGGGAGAAATCCTGATCCGTTCGGCAGTTTAACAGGCAGAAGCCCAGTGTCAGGCCCAGGACCTGGACACAAACAGAGGCCAATTTCTCTGTGAAATAAACATACAAAGCGAGAAGAAGGAAAACACAGTGCACCAGAGTGCTCTGCACAGTGCAGTGATTGTCAGTGACTAACAGTAAGAAGCAGCATCTACGTATGCTAGCTCTGTTATTGCATACCTGTTCGTCATGCAGCCTTCTGTGGAAATTGTGACGCTTGCTGTTATGCTCCGAGTTGCAAGGAACGCACTGGTATGTGCAGTGGAAGGGAAGAAGTGCTTTGTGGTGTGCATGCTTTCTCTATAACTTTAGGTTCACTCTGTGCTCTTCACTATGAAGGGTTACACAAGTGCATGGCACTCTTACAGAAAGCAGGATAGACTGTTATTTTCAGAGGGTTTAGAAGAAAAGTGCACGTCCCAGGCATGTTTTGGCAGCAGAAAAACACAGCAGTGCAGTGTTCTGTGTGAGGACAAGGCGACAATTCTCCTCCGTTAAAGAAAAATCACCGCAGGACACAAAGACAGAACAAAGAGGCCGCCGAGCACCGGGGTTCTCTTCGTTGGGTGCTGCTTGTCAGTGACTAGTGCTAAGAAGCAGGATCAACGTCAGCTTGCTTAGCTACTACATACCGAATCATCATGTAGCCGTTTCTGGTAAACATGACGCTTTCTGTTGAGGTCCGAGATGTAGACAACACACTTGTATGTGCAGTGGAGGGGCAGAAATGCTGTGTGGTGTGCACGCTTTCTCCTCAGATTCAGGTACACTTCTTTGCTCTTCGCCATGCAGAGTTATAAGAGTGCATGGCACTCTTACAAGAAGCAGGATAGACTGTAATGGTTCAGGGAGTTTAGTAGAAAAGTGCACGTCCAAGGGGTTGTCCTGCGGTGACATACAATGCTTTGTATCCCCAATCGTGTGCTGTTAATTCTTGGAATGTCTGTTTTGTCTAGCTAGCTAGATAAGCCCCCTCCCCCATCGGCGGGCTGTGGCCACGCGGCCGCTTGCTAGCTGCCTAGGCACTCTCACAAGCCGCTTCTCCCCTGCCCCCCCCCCACCTTCGGTGCGGCTTAAAAAGAGTGCAAGGCACTCTTTCAAGAAGCAGGATAGACTCTAATGGTGTCTTCCTTGTCACGCTTTTTATGTTGACATGTTTTGGCATCAAAAAAACCTAGCAGCCGAGTGTTCTGTGTGAGGTGTTAATATCAGTTCACCTCCGTTAGAGAGAAATCGATGCAGGACACAAAGCGTGGAGAAAGCGTGGACACCGCACAGTAGTTCTCCAATTTCCACTAAACACAGAAAGCGAACTCTTCGTCTCGAATATTTACCACAGAAGGCTGCATGACGAATAGATATGCAGAAACAAAGCTAGCTGACGTTGATGCTGCTTTGTACCAGTAGTCACTGACAACCGCTACACTGAGCAGAGCACTCTGGTGGTCGGCGGCTTCTTTGTTCACTCTTTGATGTCCTGGGGGATTTTTCGCAAACGGAGGTTATTTGACGCCTACTCCTCAAACAGAACACTCTGCTCCTGGTTTTTCTGTTGCCAAAACACGCCTGGGACGTGCACTTTTCTTCTAAACCTTTTGTACCATAGCAGCCTGCCCTGCTTCTTGTAGTAGTGCCAAGCACTCTTTCAACTCTGCCTTGCAAAATGCTCCTACGTGTACTTTGAGCTAAGAAGGAAGCGTGCACAGCACACAGTAGTTCTCACTTTCCACTACACATAGAAATGAGTTCTCTGCATCTCGCATATTAACCACAGAAGGCTGCATCAAGTGCAGGTATTGCAGTAGCAAAAGTATAGAACGTTGAACTTCCTTCTTAGCACTAGGTACTGGCAACCGGTACGCTGTGTCAAAGCTATTTGGAGAGCACGTGCATTAAGACCGCCTTGTGTTCTGAACAGCTTTGGAAGAATAAAGGTGCAGGGAGAAGCCTAGCACCACGTTCTGACATGGTCAGTAGCTGGGCGTTCCTTTTTCGTGGAGCAAGAGCGACCTCAGCTGACGGCTCTTGTGAACAAGCTCTTGCTGCACTTTCGTAAGTGAGTACACGGCGCTCTGCATAAGCCGCGATCGGTGCAGGTCCGTCCCAGCTCCTCTGCCCCGCTGGCCGCAGCGCGCGTGCGCGGCCCTGGCGTGATGGCGCGGCCCCAAGGCCTTCCCTTGATGGCCGACGTCCTGCGGCGGCCGCTCGTCTCGTTCAGCAGCTCCATGTTCAGCGCCAGACAGCGCTCCGCTCTCGGCAACGTCCATCCTGGCCCCCCCTCTGTCGGGCTTCCCGGGCTTGCTGGCTCCCCCGCCGGTACAGCGTGGGCCGCGTCTTGAACGGGCCGGACAGGTGGCGCGGCCAGGCCCGCGGCACTCCTGCACTGCTCCATCTGCAGAAGAAATAGAGAAATTTTACATTTCTAAGACAGCAGGCTGGGGAGTTCAAAATGATCATTTCTACTATGACAGTAACTGTAAGAGCTGAGACTAAGATGCAATGGCCCAAGTAGCCAGCACGTACCCACAAATAACAAGGTCCTGCTTTAAACAATTGGAAATGGAATCAAAAAAGAATTAAGCGCTCTTTGGAGCTTCTGAGAGTCACTGCACTCTTTCTCCTTACTGCTTGATGGGAATTTGAGTCAAGTTTGTTTTGTCTGGAAACACAGCGAAGAGCCTAAAGCCAACAGAATATGGATTAAATGTAAGTAGGGAGCCAAACCCACATGGCAACAGAGTGCTATTGTAGTGATGTTGCAGTGATGTTGCACCAACCTACTAAAAAGTATACCTCGGAGGGCCTATTTCTCTGTGAAATAAAGCTCACTCAACCACTGGGGTAATGTGTACTTAGAGGAGGCATTTATCACTTCATGAACAGGTGTGGTCATATTTGGCGGCATCTTTAGTCTGGGAGAAATTCTGATCCGTTCGGAGTTTAAGCAGGCAGAATCCCAGACTCAGACCCGGGACTTGGACAGAAATATGGACCTATCTCTCTGTTAAGTAAAGCTCACTCCACTACCACTGTAAAGTCTATTTAGAAAAGGTGTTTATCACTCAATGAACAGCCCGGGTTCTATTAGGTGTCTTCTTTATTCACGGAGAAATCCGGATCCTTTGGGAATTTTAGCAGGCAGAAACCCAGTCTCAGGCCCAGGACCTGAACAAAAACATGGGCCTATTTCTTTGTTAGGAAAAGCTCACTCCACCACTTTTTAAATGTCTATTTAGAGGAGGCGTTTATCACTCAATAAACCGACAGAGTTTTATTTGGTGGCATCCTTAGTCTGGGAGAAATCCTGATGCCTTGGGAATTTTAGCAGGCTGAAATCCAGTCTGAGGCCCAGGGCCCTGGGCACAAACAGAGGCATATTTCTCTGTGAAATGTTGCTGACACATCCACTTTTGTAATGTCTATTTGCAGGAGGCGTTTATCGCTAAATGAACAGCCAGAATTTAAATTGGTGGCGTCTTTAGTCTAGGAGAAATCCTGATCTGTTTGGCATTTTAGCAGGCAGAAGCCCAGCCTCAGGCTCAGAGGCCTGGACACAAACAGGAGCTAATTTCTCTGTGCAATAAAGCTCACGCCACCACTGTGGTAATGTATATTTAGAGGAGGCATTTATCACTCAATGAACAGGTGTGGTTATATTTGGTGGCGTCTTTATACTGGGAGAAATCCTGATCCATTGGGAATATTAGAAGGCAGAATCCCAGACTCAGACCCAGGACCTGGACACAAAAAGGGGCTTATTCCTCTGGGAAATAAAGCTCACTCCACCACTTTTTTGATGTCTATTTAGAGGAGTCGTTTATCACACAATGTACAGACAGAGTTCTAAGTGGTGTCATCCTTAGTCTGGGAGAAATCCTGATGGCTAGGGAGTTTTTGCAGGCAGATGCCCAGTGTCAGACCCAGGACCTGGACACAAGCAGGGGCCTATTTCTCTGTGAAATAAAGCTCACTCCGCCACTTTTGTGATGTCTATGGCATATTTGGTGTGCAAGGAATCCTGATCCCTTCAGTATTTTAGCAGGCAAAAGTCCACCCTCAGGCCCAGGACCTTGACACAAACGGGGGTGTATTTCTCTGTTAAGAAACACTCACTCAATGACTTCTGTTAAGTCTATTTAGAGGAGGAGTCTGTCACTTAATGAACACCTCGGGTTCTATTAGGTAGCATCCTTAGTGTGGGGGAAATCCTGACCCGTTCTGCATTTTAGTAGGCAAAAGCCCAGTCACAGGCCCAGGAACTGGGCACAAACAGGGGCATATTTCTCTGGGAAATAAAGCTCACGCCACGACTGTTTTAATGTCTATTTAGAGGAGGCATTTACCACTCAACGAACAGCCTAGGTTCTATTTGGTGGCATCTTTAGTCTGGAAGAAATCCTGATCCGTTTGGCATTTTAGCAGGGAGAAGCCCTGTCTTAGGCCCAGGACCTGGACACAAACAGGAGCCTATTTGTCTTTGAAATAAGGGTCACTCCACGACTGTCTTAATGTCCGTTTAGAGGAGGCATTTATCACTAAATGAACACACAGAGTTCTAAGTGGTGGCATCCTTAGTCTGGGAGAAATCCTGATCAGTTCGGCATTTTAGCTGGAAGAAGCCCTTTCTCAGGCCCAGGACCTGAAAAAATACAGGAGCCTATTTCTCTTGTAAAAAAAGCTCACACCACCCCTTTTGTAATGTCTATTTAGAGGAAGCGTTTATCACTCAATGAACAGGTTTGATTCTGTTTGGTGGCATCTTTAGTCTGGGCTAAATCCTGATCTGATTGGCATTTTAGCAGGCAGAAGGCCATTGTCAGGCCCAGGGCCCAGACTCATGCAGTAACCTTTTTTTCTGTGAACTAAAACTCACATTTCCAGTTTGGTAATGTTTATTTAGAGGAGGCCTTTATTACTCGATGTACCGCCACGGTTTTATTTCGTGGCACCTTTAGTGTGGAGGAAATCCTGATCCGTTTGCCATTTTTGCAAGCAGAAGCCCAGGCCCAGGCCCAGGACCTGGACACAAACAGAGGCCTCTTTCTATGTGATATAAGGCACACTTCACCTCTTTTTAAATGTCTATTTAGAGGAGGCATTTATCACTCTTGAACAGCAGGGTTCTAATTGGAGGCATTTTTAGTCGGGGAGAAATCCTGATCCGTTAGGTATTTTAGCAGGCAGAAGTCCAGTCTCAGGCTCAGGACCTGGACAAAATCATGGGCCTATTTCTCTGTTAAGTAAAGCCCACTCCACGACTGCTGTAAAGTCTATTTAGAGGAGGCGTTTATCACTCAATGAACAGACCGGGTTCTCTTAGATGGTATCTATATTCTGGGAAAAATCCTAATCCATTAGGTATTTTAGCAGGCAGAAGTCCAGTGTCAGGCCCAGGACCCTGGGCACAAACAGGGGCCTATTTCTCTGTTAAATAAAGCTCACGTTTCCAGTTTTGCAATGTTTATTTAGAGGAGGCGTTCATCACTCAATGAAGAGCCGGCGTTCTAATTGGTGGCATCTTTAGTCTGGGAGAAATCCTGATCCATTTGGCATTTAAACAGGCAGAAGGCCAGTGTCAGGCCCAGGACCTGGACACAAACAGGGGCCAATTTCTCTGTGAAATAAACATACAAAGCGAGAAGAAGGAAAACGCAGTGCCCCAGAGTGCTCTGCACAGTGCAGTGATTGTCAGTGACTAACAGTAAGAAGCAGCATCTACGTATGCTAGCTTTGTTATTGCATGCCTATTCCTCATGCAGCCTTCTGTGGTAAACATGACGCTTGCTGTTATGCTCCAAGATACAGGGAAAGCACTATTATGTGCAGTGGAAGGGAAGAAGTGCTTTGTGGTGTGCACGCTTTCTCTATAACTTTAGGTTCACTCTGTGCTCTGCGTTCTGCAGGGTTACTAGAGTGCATGGCACTCTTACAGAATGCAGGATAGACTGTTATTTTCAGAGGGTTTAGAAGAAAATTGCGAGTCCCAGGAGTGTTTTGGCAGCGGAATGACATAGCAGCGGAGTGTTCTGTGTGAGGATGAGGCGACAATTCACCTCCGTTCAATAAAAATGGCTGCAGGACACAAAGTGAGAGCAAAGAATTAGCCGAGCCCCAGGGTTCTCTTACTCGTTTGCTGCTTGTCAGTGATTAGTGCTAAGAAGCAGGATCAACGTCAGCTAGCTTTGCTATTACATACCGAATCATCATGTAGACTTTTCTGGTAAACATGAAGCTTTCTGTTGGGCCCTGAGATGTAGACAACACACTTGTATGTGCAGTGGAAGGGGGGAAATGATCTGTGGTGTGCAAGCTTTCTCCTTTCCTTCAGGTACACTTCGGTGCTATGCACTAGGTAGACTTGAAAGAGTGCTTGGCACTCTTACAAGAAGCAGGGCAGACTGCTACGGAAAAGATGGTTTAGAAGAAATGTGCACGTCCCAGGGGTTTTTTGGCAGCTTTAAAACCTAGCTGCAGAGTGTTTGTTGTCAAGAGTAGGTGACAATTCACTTCCGATAGAGAGAAATCGTAGAACACAAAGAGTGAACAAAGAAGCCGGCGAGCACCAGACGGCTCTGTGCAGTGTACCGGTTGTCAGTGACTCTTTGTACGGAGGAAGATGAAAGTCAGCTAGCTTAGCTACTACATCCTTAACAGTCATACAGCCTTCTGTGGTAAACATGACGAGTGCAGTTATGCTCTGAAATGCAGAGAACACACTGATATGTGCAGTGGAATGGGAGAAATGCCCTGTGCTGGGCACGCTTTCTCCTTAGCTTTAGGTACACCTGTGTGTTTTTCGCTATGCAGATTTGAAAGAGTGCATGGCACTCCTAGAAGACACAGGGAAGACTGCTATGGTATAGAGGATTTGAAAAAACGTGCACGTCCCACGCTTGTTTTGGCAGCAGAAAAACCTGGCAGCAGTGTGTTCTGTCTAAGGGGGAGGTGACAATTCACCTCCGTTCGAAAGAAATCCCTGCAGCATACAAAGCGCGACAAGGAAGACAAAGTGCACACGAGCGCCCAGCGCAGTGTACCGGTTGACAGTGATTAGTGCTAAGAAGCAGAATCAACATCAGATAGCTCTACTGCTGCATACTTAATCGTCATACAGCCCTCTGTGGTAAACATGACAAGTGCAGTTATGCTCTGAAATGCAAAGAAGACACTGATATGTGCAGTGGAAGGGGAGAAATGCTCAGTGCTATGCACGCTTTCTCCTTAGCTTTAGGTACACCTGAGTGTTTTTCACTATGTAGATTTAAAAGAGTGCACGACACTCTTACAAGAAACCGGGAAGACTGCAATGGTACAGAGGGCCTAGAAGAAAAGTGCACATCCCAGGCGTGTTTTGGCAGGAGAAGAACCAAGCAGCAGTGTGTTCTCTGTAAAGGGGTAGTTGACTAATCACCTCCGTTTCAGAGAAATCTCTGTAAGACACAAAGCGCGAAGCAGGAAGACACCATGCGCCCGGGTGCTCTGCGCAACGTACCTGTTGTCAGTGACTAGTTCTAAGAAGCAGGATGGACATCAGCGAGCTTTGTTATGTCATTCCTAATCGTAATGCAGCCTTCTGTGATAAACATCACGCTTGCTGTTATGCTTCGAAATGCAGAGAACGCACTGGTATGTGCAGTGGAAGGAGAGAAAGGCTGTGTGGTGTGCACGCTATCTCCTTAGGTTTAGGCACGCTCCTGTGCACTTCTCTATGCAGAGTTGAAAGAGTGCACGGCTCTCTCACAAGAAGTAGGGCAAACTGCTATGGTACAGAGAGTTTAAAAGAAAAGTGCACGTCCCAGGGGTGTTTTGGCAGCAGAAGAACCTAGCAGCAGGGTGTTCTCTGTAAAGTGGTAGGTGACAAATCACCTCGGTTTGAGAGAAATCTCTGTAAGATACAAGGAGAGAAGAAGGTAGACACAGTGCACCAGGGTGCTCTGCGCTCTGCACCAATTGTCAGTGACTGATGGTAAGAAGCAGCATCTACGTATGCTAGCTTTGTTACTGCATACCTGTTTGTCATGCAGCTTTCTGTGGTAAACATGACGCTTGCTGGTAGGCTCCGAGATGCAAGGAACGCACAGGCATGTGCAGTGGAAGGGAAGAAGTGCTTTGTTTTGTGCACGCTTTCTCTATAACTTTAGGTTCACTCTGTGCTCTTCGCTATGCAGGGTTACAAGAGTGCATGGCACTCTTACAGAAAGCAGGATAGATTGTTATTTTCAGAGGGTTTAGAAGAAAACTGCAAGACCCAGGCGTGTTTTGGCAGAAGAAGAACCTAGCAGCAGTGTGTTCTCTGGGAGGGGTAGGTGACAACTCACCTCCGTTAGAAAGATATACCTGCAACATAAAAAGCGCGACGAGGAAGTCACAGTGCACACGAACGCTCAGCGCAGTGTACTGGTTGTCAGTGACTAGTGCTAAGAAGCAGAATCAAGGTCAGCTAGCTCTACTGCTACATATCTAATCTTCATGCTGTCTTCTGTGGAAAACATGACACTCGCTCTTATGCTCCAAAATGCAGGGAACACACTGGTACAGGCAGTGGAAGGGGGGAAATGATCTGTGGTGTGCAAGCTTTCTCCTTTCCTTCAGGTACACTTCGGTGCTATGCGCTAGGTAGACTTGAAAGAGTGCTTGGCACTCTTACAAGAAGCAGGGCAGACTGCTACGGAAAAGATGGTTTAGAAGAAATGTGCAAGTCCCAGGCATGTTTTGGTAGCTTTAAAACCTCGCTGCAGAGTGTTCGTTGCGAAGAGTAGGTGACAATTCGCCTCCGATAGAGAGAAATCGTAGAAGAACACAAAGAGTGAACAAAGGAGCCGGCGAGCACCAGACGGCTCTGTGCAGTGCACCGGTTGTCAGTGACTCTTTGTATGAAAGAAGATGAAAGTCAGCTAGCTTAGCTACTACATCCTTAATCCTCATACAACCTTCTGTGGTAAACGTGACTAGCGCAGTTATGCTCTGAAATGCAGAGAACACACTGATATGTGCAGTGGAATGGGAGAAATGCTCAGTGCTATGCACGCTTTCTCCTTAGCTTTAGGTACACCTGTGTGTTTTTCGCTATGAAGATTTAAAAGAGTGCACGGCACTCTTACAAGAAACAGGGAAGACTGCTATGGTACAGAGGGTTTAAAAGAAAAGTGCACTTCCCAGGCGTGTTTTGGCAGCAGAAGAACCTAGCAGCAGGGTGTTCTCTGTAAAGCGGTAGGTGACAAATCACTTCCGTTTGAGAGAAATCTCTGTAAGATACAAAGAGGCAAGGAGGTAGACACAGTGCACCAGGGTGCTCTACGCTCTGCACCAATAGTCAGTGACTGATGGTAAGAAGCACTATCAACGTATGCTAGCTTTGTTACTGCATACCTATTTGTCATGCAGCCTTCTGTGGTAAACATGACGCTTGAGTTTAGGCTCCAAGATGCAAGGAACGCACTGGTATGTGCAGTGGAAGGGAAGAAGTGCTTTGTGGTGTGCATGCTTTCTCTATAACTTTAGGTTCACTCTGTGCTCTTCACTATGAAGGGTTACACAAGTGCATGGCACTCTTACAGAAAGCAGGATAGACTGTTATTTTCAGAGGGTTTAGAAGAAAAGTGCACGTCCCAGGCGTGTTTTGGCAGCAGAAAAACACAGCAGTGCAGTGTTCTGTGTGAGGACAAGGCGACAATTCTTCTCCGTTAAAGAGAAATTGCCTCAGGACACAAAGAGCATACAAAGAAGCCGCGGAGCCCCAGGGTTCTCTGCGCAGTGTGCCGATTGTAAGTGACTAGTGCTAAGAAGCAGGATCAACATCAGCTAGCTTAGCTACTACATACCGAATCATCATGTAGCCGTTTCTGGTAAACATGATGCTTTCTGTTGGGCCCCGAGACGTAGACAACACACCAGTATGTGCAGTGGAGGGGCAGAAATGCTTTGTGGTGTGCACGCTTTCTCCTCAGATTTAGGTACACTTCTTTGCTCTTCGCCATGCAGAGTTATAAGAGTGCATGGCACTCTTACAAGAAGCAGGATAGACTGTAATGGTTCAGGGAGTTTAGTAGAAAAGTGCACGTCCAAGGGGTTGTCCTGCGGTGACATACAATGCTTTGTATCCCCAATCGTGTGCTGTTAATTCTTGGAATGTCTGTTTTGTCTAGCTAGCTAGATAAGCCCCCTCCCCCATCGGCGGGCTGTGGCCACGCGGCCGCTTGCTAGCTGCCTAGGCACTCTCACAAGCCGCTTCTCCCCTGCCCCCCCCCCACCTTCGGTGCGGCTTAAAAAGAGTGCAAGGCACTCTTTCAAGAAGCAGGATAGACTCTAATGGTGTCTTCCTTGTCACGCTTTTTATGTTGACATGTTTTGGCATCAAAAAAACCTAGCAGCCGAGTGTTCTGTGTGAGGTGTTAATATCAGTTCACCTCCGTTAGAGAGAAATCGATGCAGGACACAAAGCGTGGAGAAAGCGTGGACACCGCACAGTAGTTCTCCAATTTCCACTAAACACAGAAAGCGAACTCTTCGTCTCGAATATTTACCACAGAAGGCTGCATGACGAATAGATATGCAGAAACAAAGCTAGCTGACGTTGATGCTGCTTTGTACCAGTAGTCACTGACAACCGCTACACTGAGCAGAGCACTCTGGTGGTCGGCGGCTTCTTTGTTCACTCTTTGATGTCCTGGGGGATTTTTCGCAAACGGAGGTTATTTGACGCCTACTCCTCAAACAGAACACTCTGCTCCTGGTTTTTCTGTTGCCAAAACACGCCTGGGACGTGCACTTTTCTTCTAAACCTTTTGTACCATAGCAGCCTGCCCTGCTTCTTGTAGTAGTGCCAAGCACTCTTTCAACTCTGCCTTGCAAAATGCTCCTACGTGTACTTTGAGCTAAGAAGGAAGCGTGCACAGCACACAGTAGTTCTCACTTTCCACTACACATAGAAATAAGTTCTCTGCATCCCGCATATTTACCACAGAAGGCTGCATCAAATGCAGGTATTGCAGTAGAAAAGGTATAGAACGTTGAACTTCCTTCTTAGCACTAGGTACTGGCAACCGGTACGCTGCGTCAAAGCTATTTGGAGAGCACGTGCATTAAGACCGCCTTGTGTTCTGAACAGCTTTGAAAGAGTAAAGGTGCAGGGAGAAGCCTAGCACCACGTTCTGACATGGTCAGTAGCTGGGCATTCCTTTTTCGTGGAGCAAGAGCGACCTCAGCTGACGGCTCTTGTGAACAAGCTCTTGCTTCACTTTCGTAAGTGAGTACACGGCGCTCTGCATAAGCCACGATCGCTCCGGGCCCGTCCTATCTCCTCTGCCCCGCTGGCCGCAGCGCGCGTGCGCGGCCCTGGCGTGATGGCGCGGCCCCAAGGCCTTCCCTTGATGGCCCAGGCCCTGCGGCGGCAGCTCATCTCGTTCAGCAGCTCCATGTTCAGCGCCAGACAGCACGCCGCTCTCGGCAACGTCCATCCTGGCCCCCCCTCTGTCGGGCTTCCCGGGCTTGCTGGCTCCCGCACCGGTACAACGTGGGCTGCGTCTTGTACGGGCCGGACAGGCGGTGGGAATTTTAGCAGGCTGAAATCCAGTCTGAGGCCCAGGCCCCTGGGAAAAAATACGGGCATATTTCCCTGTGAAATGTTGCTGACCCATCCACTTTTATAATGTCTATTTAGAGGAGGAATTTATCACTGAATGAACAGCCATGGTTCGAATTGGTTGCGTCTTTAGTCTGGGAGAAATCCTGATCCGTTCGGCATTTTAGCAGGCAGAAGCCCAGACTCAGACCCAGGATTTGGACAGAAATATGGGCCTGTTTCTCTGTTAAGTAAAGCTCACTCCACTACCACTGAAAAGTCTATTTAGAAAAAGCGTTTATCACTCAATGAACAGCCCGGGTTCTATTAGGTGTCTTCTTTATTCAGGGAGAAATCCGGATCCTTTGGGAATTTTAGCAGGCAGAAACCCAGTATCAGGACCAGGACCTGGACACAAACAGGGGTCTGTTTCTTTGTCGAGAAAAGCTAACTCCACCACTTTTGTTATGTCTATTTGCAGGAGGCATTTATCACTGAATGAAGAGCCAGGGTTCGAATTGGTGGCATCTTTAGTCTGGGAGAAATCCTGATCAGTTTGGCATTTTAGCAGGCAGAAGCCCAGTCTTAGGCTCAGAGCCCTGGACACAAACAGGGGCTTATTTCCATGTGAAATAAAGCTCTCTCCACCCCTGTGGTAATGTGTATTTAGAGGAGGTATTTATCACTCAATGAATATGTGCAGGGTTTTTTTGTGGCATCTTTAGTCTGGGAGAAATTCTGATCCGTTCTGAATTCTAGCAGGCAGAAGCCCAGACTCAGACCCAGGACCGGGACACAAACAGGGGCCTATTTCTCTTTGAAATAATCCTCATGCCACAATTTTTTCAAAGTGTTTTTAGAGGAGGCGTTTACCACTGAATGAACAGCTTGGGTTGTATTTCGTGGCATCTTTATTCTGGGAGAAATGCTGATCCGTTGGGAATTTTTGCAGGCAGTAGTCCCGTATCAGGCCCAGGACCTGGACACAAACAAGGGCCTATTTCTCTGTGAAATAAAGCTCACTCCACCACTTTTCTGATGTCTATTTAGAGGAGTCGTTTATCACACAATGTACAGACAGTGTTCTAATTCGTGGCATCCTTAGTGTGGGAGAAATCCCTATCCTTTGGGAATTTTGCCAGGCAGAAGCCCAGTCTCAGGCCCAGGACCTGGACACAAAGAGGGGACTATTTCTCTGAGAAATAAAGCTCAGGTTGCCAGTTTTATAATGCCTAGTTAGAGGAGGCATTTATCATACTTTGAACAGCCAGGGTTCTATTTCGTGGCATCTTTAGTGTGGGAGAAATCCTGATCCGTTCGGCATTTTAGCAGGCAGAAGCCCAGTCTCAGGACCAGGACCTGGACACAAACAGGGGTCTGTTTCTCTGTGAAATAAAGCTCACTCCACCACTTTTGTAATGTGTATTTAGAGGAGTCGTTTATCACACAATGAACAGGTGTGGTTTAGTTTGGTGGCATCTTTAGTGTGGGAGAAATCCTGATCTGTTTGGCATATTAGCAGGGACAAGCCCAGTCTCAGGCCAAGAGCCTGGACACAAACAGGGGTCTATTCCTTTGTGAAATGTAACTGACTTTACCACTTTTGTAATGTCTATTTAGTGGAGAAGTTTATCACTGAATGCATAGCTGTGGTTCTATTTGGTGGCATTTTTAGTCTAGGAGAAATCCTGATCCTTTGGGCATTTTAGCAGGCAGAAGCCCTGTTTCAGGCCCTGGACCTGGACACAAACAGGAGCCTATTTCTCTTTGAAATAAAGCTCACTCCTCCACTATTGTAATGTCTATTTGCAGGAGGCATTTATCACTGAATAAACAGCCAGGGTTCGAATTGGTGGCATATTCAGTCTGGGAGAAATCCTGATCCGTTTGGCATTTTAGCAGGCAGAAGCCCAGCCTCAGGCTCAGAGCCCTGGACAAACACATGGGCGTATTTCTCTGTGAAATAACTCTCCCTCCACCACTTTTATAACTTCTATATAAGACGAGGTATTCATCACTCAATGAAGAGCCAGGGTTCTAATTCGTGGCATCCTTAGTCTGGGAGAAATCTTGATTCGTTAGGAATTTCAGCAGGCAGAATCCCAGTCTCAGGCCAAGGACCTGGACACTCTCAGGGTCCAATTTCTCTGGGAAATAAAGCTCACTCCACCACTGTGGTAATGTCTACTTAGAGGAGGTATTTATCACAAAATGAACAGCCAGGGTTCGAATTGGTGGCATCTTTAGTGTTGGAGAAATTCTGATGTGTTCTACGTTTTAGTAGGCAAAAGCCCAGTCTCAACTCAGGAACTGGGCAAAAACAGGGGCCTATTTCTCTAGGAAATGAGGCTCACTCCACCTCTATTGTGACGTCTAATTAGAGGAGGCATTTATCACTAAATGAACACACATAGTTCTAAGTGGTGGCATCCTTAGTCTGGGAGAAATCCTGATCACTTCGGCATTTTAGCAGGCAGAAGCCCGTCTCAGGCCCAAGACTCTGGACAAAAACCTGGACCTATTTCTCTTTGAAATAAAGTGCACTTCAACATTTTCTAGTGTCTATTTAGAGGGGGTGTTTATCACTCAATGAAAAGGCAGAGTTTAGGTTGATGGCATCTTTAGTCTGGGAGACATCTTGATTCCTTCGGCATTTCAGCAAGCAGAAGCCCAGTCTCCGGCCCAGGACCTGGATACAAACAGGAGCCTCTTTCTCTGGGAAATAAAGCTCACTCCACCTCTTTTCTGATGTCTATTTAGAGGAGGCGTTTATCACTCAAAGAACAGCCAGGGTTCTATAAAAAGGCATTTTTAGTCTGGGAGAAATCTTGATTCGTTGGGAATTTTAGCATGCAGAAGTCCTGTCTCAGGCCCAGCACCTGGACACAAACAGGGGCCTATTTTTCTGGGAAATAAAGCTCACTCCAGCACTGTTCTTCCGTATATTTGGTGGAGGCGTTTATTACTCAATGAAGAAGTGCGGTTCAATTGGTGGCATGTTTAGTGTGGGAGAAATCCTGATCTGTTGGGAATTTTAGCTGACAGAAACACGGACTCAGTCCCGGGACCTGGACCCAAACAGAGGGCTTATCCGATCTGAAATAAAGCTCACTCCACCACTGTTCGAATTCCTATTCAGAGGAGGCGTTCATCACTCAATGAACAGCCCAGGGTTTATTTGGTAGCATCTTTAGTTAGGAAGAAATCCTGATCCATTAGTCATTTTAGCAGGCAGAAGCCCAGGCTCCATCCGGAAACCTGGACGAAAACAGGGGCCTATTTCTCTGGGAAATACAGCTCACGCCACCACTTTTGTAATGTTTATTTCGAGGAGGCATTTTTAAAGGTTTGAACAGCCAGGGTTCTAACTGGGGGCATCTTTAGTCTGGGAGAAATCCTGATCCATTTGTCATTTTAGCAGGCAGAAGCCCAGTCTGAAGCCCAGGACCTCGACACAAACAGGGGCCTATTTCTCTCGGAAATAAACCTCACGCCACTACTTTTGCAATGTCTGTTTAGAGGAGGCATTTACCACTCAATGAAAAGCCCGGATTCTATTTGGTGGCATATTTATTCTGAGAGAAATCCTGACTCGTTTGGAATTTTAGCTGGCAGGAATCCAGTATCAGGCCCAGGGCCCTGGGCACAAACAGGGGCTTATTTCTCTGTGAAATAAAGATCACTCCACCACTTTAATAATGTGTATTTAGAGGAGGGGTTTATCACTCAATGAACAGGTGTGGTTTAGTTTGGTGGCATCTTTAGTCTGGGAGAAATGCTGATCCATTCGAAATTTTAGAAGCAGAAGCCCAGTCTAAGGCTCATGGCCCTGGACACAAACATGGCCCTATTTCTCTGTGAAATAAAGCTCACTCCCCCTCTTTTCTGATGTCTATTTAGAGGAGGCCTTTATCACAAAATGAACAGCCAGGGCTCTATTCCGTGGCATTTTTAGTCTGGGAGAAATCCTGATCCGTTTGGCATTTTAGCAGGCAGAAGCCCAGGCTCAGGCCAAGAGACTGAACACAAAAAGGGGTTTATTCCTCTGTGAAATGTAGCTGCCTCCACCAGTTTGGTAATGTCTATTTAGTGGAGATGTTTATCACTGAATGAATAGCCGTGGTACTATTTGGTGGCATTTTTAGTCTAGGAGAAATCCCGATCCATTTGGCATTTTAGCAGGCAGAAGCCCAGTCTCAGGCCTAGGGCCCTGCGTACAAACAGGGGCCTATATCTCTGTGAAATAAAACCCACGTTACCAGTTTTGTAATGTCTATTTAGAGGAGGCGTTTATTACCCAATGACCGGGTGTGGTTCTTATTGGTGGCATCCTTAGTGTGGGAAAAATCCTGATCCGTTGGGAATTTTAGCAGGCAGAATCCCACTCTCAGGCCCAGGACCTGGACACAAACAGGAGCTTATTTCTCTGTGAAATAAAGCTCACTCCACCACTTTTCTGACGTCTATGTAGAGGAGGCGTTTTTCACTCTTTGATCAGCCAGGGTTATAATTGGTGGCATCTTTAGTCTGGGAGACATCCTGATCCGTTGGGAATTTTAACAGGCAGAATCCCAGTCTCAGGCCCAGGACCTGGATACAAACAGGGGCCT
>WBND01001774.1:21876-35357 GCA_013398595.1 Tychaedon coryphoeus
CCTTAAAACACCAGAGAGGAGAAAAAAATCTGCATAGGATGGATTTTTAGATTGGATAGAAGCTTTTGCTGTATAGCTTAGTTATGTGTCCAGGCTCAGGGCTGTGGGAAACGGTGTATTTGACATCTGCAGCATACACAGCAAATGCTTTGGCAGTTTGAATTAATGCATTTTGAATTCAGTGGTTGTTTACTTTCAGCTTGAATGTGGATTTGCTTTCAGCCTTAATGGAAAATATAACATAAGAAGTAATAGGACCAGCCATCTGTCCTAAAGTCTATGAGAATTCCTGGTTTTGAAGCAATAATAGAGATCAGGGGCAAGTTTACTCCCTGTATAATCTCTGGCAAATTATTGGTGTGCTCTTTGGATTTCTGACCTGGGACCCAATCCCTCTGGTCCAGTGTGAGCACACATAGACTTAGGAGAGGAAATGTAAAATGAACATGGTCACCATCCCTTTCCAATGGTTGCTTCTACAAACCAACGTTGTTCCAGCCCTTTCTTCCTCCACTCTGATTTACAACCCATTTTGGCATATAAACCATGCACCTGTGAAGCATCGGCTCCATCATTGCTGCAGTCTGTAATCTTGGGGGGAACAGTAAACAGCACAAGTGAATGGGAACCCCCATGTCTCACCAATATTTCTTGCAATTAAATATCAATCCAAGTGTTAGCCACAGGCAAGAGAAAGTTCTAGTAACTAGATTGATTTGGGTCACTTTTTTAAAAAAGCTCTGGGACAGATTTCTCAACTGTTCAGCACTCTTGAAAATGGACCAGTTTTTTGACTTTCTTTCTTTCAAGCAAAAAGTTAAACCCATCCGCCCCACCATCTAAACTAAGAAGCTGCACAAGTGCCATGTTTCGACAAAAAATTATCAGCATCCTGCAGCATTTAGCAGGACACAACGAACAGATTTTGCAAAGAGCATAGCATGTCACGGGTAATGGAGCTGCTCTCCATTCATGTATGTTGACATGAATGAGGACTTGGGCCTCCTGCACTTGGTCACCCACAAAAAGTGTCATCAGCTTCAGTGAGAAAACACTTAGACTATATGTATTGTTCGGTCTAGAAGGCAGTGCCCTTGTTTTAGAAGCCTGTGTAGTATAAACTCTTGGTCACACCTTTTCCACTTACTTTGTCAATCAATTCTGTTGACATGGATTTAGTTATCCTGATTTGTACCAACTAAAGACATGAGTCTTGGTCTTCAAACCACTTGATCATTGCTTGAGTAATTAATAAATAATAGGAAAGGTAGGAAAAAGGCAACAAGAAATAATTTAGAAAGAACATAAACTGGTCTGACAGCAAAACATTAATTCTTTGCTACACATAGAGTGAATGCATGTGCTTTTAAGCTTCTCAAGGGGAATGGTCCAGGGACATAGGATATGTGGGAACACCCTTAAAAGTACACTGGCCTAAATCTGATCTGCCTTACACACTAAGCAACAATACTTGAGACATCCTGATGTAAATCCTTCCAGAGATCAAAACCAACCCTGCAACAGCCCTGTTTGTCCAGAGTACTTAAGCAAAATATAATGCAGTCATCCCAGCAGCACCATCCCCAGGGCTATTTTACTTCAATTACACTCTGATTTAAGAAAACTGGAGGGTACCAGATCTTGTTCAAATAATTTTCTTCTTTCCTTCTCTGTCAAATCAGAGCTACTGCACATCTGGTGAGTTTCAAGACTGGGTGGGGAAATGACTCACTTCCAAGTCTTTATTTTCTTTGATTCAATAGTATTTACTGACTAATAATCACCCAAGAGTAACAGGCTCACTTGAACTGGGAATGCTGTGCTCTCACATGTTATCTAAAGGAAGAATAGCCCGCTTACAGATAAGTAGTCTGCTCAAGGTGGGAGAAATCAAGGCTTGTAGTCCTCTTAGGGAAACTAGCTTTCTGCCAATTTTCAGGGAGTCTTCTTTTCTTTTAAAGTTTTCTATAGAATCACAGCACCTTTTTTCCTTATTTCCCTCATATATGTGCAGCAATGAGAACCAGAATGGCTTGAAATTAAATGAGAAAAGACCAACCTTTAAATAAAAGACTTTGCGGGTTTAGGTTTTAGATTTTGCTTGGAACCAGAAGCAGAAGAGCCAAAACACTGCATAAAACAAGAAAAAAAGCTGTTTTCATGGTATTTTTGGCACGAGTGACTGCTTTCAGAGAAAGAAATCATGCAAGATGAGTCTGTTCTTAAGACATTTGCAGACCAAACTGAGGGCTTTAGATAAGCATCTGCATGTGGGGATCTTTATCCAAAACAAACCACCCAAAGTTTTGTAGTTCACCCATCACTAATACTGATTTCCTTCTCTGCATCTCTCTGTGCTGTTGCTCACACACACAAGTTCTTCAAGGTACCCTAAAAACTTTTCTTCGCCTGTAACAATTTAATTGCCTCTTGGCCAAGATTTCCTCCTCCATGAAGAAAAAGAACGTGATCAAAGTGCCCTGTGCTGCCCAGAGGATTTCCTCTCCTCAGTCTCACTACACACACCAAGATTGTTTTCCTCTGCCTTCTCCTTTGCCACATCTTCTCTGCATTTTGCATTATTGTCTTCTTTCTTTTCCAGCCTGGAAAAAAAAAACAAACACCTTCTCCCCCTCCCTGGCAGCATGGGTGACGCAGACAGAGAAATCAGCACAGCGTCAGCAGGAGTTTAGCCCCGCAGTTGGGACCCGAACTTTCAGCAGTGTAGCACAACTCTGCGGCACTGTGCTAAAGCAAGGCAGATTCATAGAAAGTGATTGCTCACCATGGAAAGGGAAGCATCAGAAGACAGTTTATAAAAATCTTTAGGCACTGTCTATTGTGAGCTTGCAGCAGTGAAGGCTGTTTTTCCTGGGAAAGATCACTGCAAAATGTATATTTACTGTTGCAACCCCTTGTGCTGGAGTTGTATTAATTTATTTTTTGGTAAGGAAGGGAAGGAATCAGTTATGGAAATAATTCCCTGTAAGGACCTTGGCAGCTTCCTTTAAGCCTGACAAAAACCAATCAGTGGCTGATTTTTAATATTGACATATTGTTACACCAATGAAAAAGTTAGATGTGCCTTTGTGAACACACATGTAAGTGCGAAAAACACCCGGGAATCCCTCTGGCAGGGTCAGGCTGAGCTGGGTCCTGCCTCTGCTGCAGCGCTGGCCGGATTTCAACCCCTAGTGCAGCCAGGCAGGCCCACAGAGCAGCTGAAATGCTGCCGCTGCTGAGTTTCACCTGAAACCACCAGGCAGGGGGAGGGAATGCCATTGGCCACTGAGATCCTGGGTTCTTCTGCCTCCCCCCAGTGCGGCCAGACCGGCCAGTGGCTCAGCTGGAATGCTGCTGTTGCTGAGTCTCACCAAAAACTGCCAGGCCTTGGCTGCCCAGGCAAGATATTAACTCTTTCAGTGCACAGATGAGACCTACAGATCTTCCATCCTCTCTCGAGTGAAAGAAAAGGACAGAGTGAAGACACGTAGAGAAACAACATGAAGACACTAAGGTCAGACAAGAAGAAAGAGTCAGGTCCCAGATGGGAGGGGATGAGGAGATGCCTTAAGCTGAAATTCTCTTGTAAGCTATGGTGATAGACTATGATATATTGAATATCCCTATAAGTCATAGAAGAAGCATGGGAGGTGGAGCGTTCACATTGTAGACATGAGCAAAGGCATCCATGCTGAACAAGCAGATGTTGAAGTAGATGTGATCCCATGAGAAGTTTGAACAGAGAGAGAGTGATGAAGACCCTGTGCCCCCAGGGAAAGAAGAAGACCTCTGTTCCCAGAGATGAAGATGATCTCATAGTTATATGAAAAGAGCCTTTGCTTCTGAACTGCTCAATCCTTAAAAGTGTACACCATTAGCTGAAGAGCGAGCCCTTGAAAACAGTTGTGGGGAAAGCTGTAAGTTGAGAGGAGGGACTTATACACAGTGATCAGATTTCCATTCTCCAGGGCAGCTGATTCGCTGTGACATTGAAGCCACAAGAGAACTGTTTTCTTGTGCAGAAGTCTCCATAGCATGATGAGAGAGACTCCTCTCCCTAAGTGAACTAGAGAAAGATTATTTTAGAGGTGATAAACTGACTTATTTGTTTCTGTACATTGTCAGTGTGAGAGAAAAGAGGGTGTGGGGGGAGGAGAAGTGTTCTGGAGGTTTTATTCTGATTCTTATTTTTTTTTTTCCTTTCTAGTTTATGTTAATAAAGTTTTTTCTTTATACCTTTCAAAGTTTGAGCCTGCTGTGCTTTTTTTCCTAATTCTATCTCACAGCAGGAAATGAGTAAATAATCCTAGTGGGTGCACTAGCAATTTGGCCAGCACAATACCCCACCACATAAATTGGTGCGTTGGCCAGGTGTGTTGGGTTGATGTGGCCAGAAATGTGTATTCTATCACCATCTGTTAAAACCGGGTGGGGTAGTGATTCCTTATTTCCGTGGCACATACCATCTGCTAATGGTCCATCTTTAAGACAAGATGGGGCAATCACCTTTATCTTTTCCACAACCCATCCTCCCTCCAGGAAGATATCATCTGCTAATGGGCTATTAAGTCCCACTGTATGACTGATAAAATTACATCATCCCATTGGGAGATGCTCCAGTCAGGGGGAGGAACCAAGCCTTTCCTACCTAGATAAAAACTGAGATTTTGGACAACAAGATACCGTCTTTCCATTGGATTCCAGAGGAGAAGCTGGACCTTTCTACATCATGTCTGGACTTTTGGAGGAAGGCTGCACCCTTCTACAGGAGCACTGCTTCAGCTGAAGCACACCTGCCACTGCAGGGGGACTGTAGCCACCATTTGATCGGACTGCTACCAACACCCTGACTGACGGGGTGTCAGGCTGTATTCTGACTCTGTCAGTGTTTTTTGGGATTGTTCTTTGTAATACTGTATTTCTATTTTAATTTTCCTAATAAAGAACTGTTATTCCTAATTCCCCTATCTTTGCCTGAGAGCCCCTTAATTTCAAAATTATAATAATTTGGAGGGAGGGGGTTTACATTCTCCATTTCAAAGAGAAGGTTCTGCCTTTATTGGCAGATACCGGTCCTTAAAACCAGGACACCAGGAAATTTCAAGTTGACGAACCAAAACTACTACACGAAATTGGTGTTTCTGCCCAGTTTCGAACCAAAATCGCCACACCCCCAAAACAGCACAATATTTGGATGTTCACTACACTAGGGGGATATAATGTAGGGGCAATGTAGATTTTAGAGATGTTGAAAATGGAGATGAAGCATGTAGACTCAATATGCTGCATACTGTGTGAAGTTTTCAACTCTGAAGACCTGAATGATCATGTCTGCCAAGAGTTAATGGGCTTAGGATGTGAAAATATTCTTTCCCACTCAAGTTTGCAACTGAGGACTTGTTAGTCTTTATTATCTTTTATTTATAGCACCTTTTGACTCAAAAGATCTGAAAGTGCCTCTATCTGGGAGTTACTTCAATGATGCCTCCAGGCAGGAATGCTTCTCTTCAGGAGCCTCCAACTGAGGTTTCAGGGTCTGCTTTGCCATGGACACAAATAGGGGACAAAGTCTACCTTGCCAAATGCCAGTACTTGGGAGGGACTAAAGCCTGGAAGGAAGGGCAGAAACCCACCCCAAGCCTGAAGAATAACAAAAAGAGAAAACAAACCCATAAACTGTATGGGAGAGAGGATTTGGATGGATACCAGCTGACTTTGGAAGCACATATTGGGAGGAACCATGGCCAATGATGGGTGACATCTTTATGCTGAGCCTAGGACATTGAAATCACAACTCTAAAGAGAGGATTTGTTGGTCCTACCTGGATATTGCTCCATCCAACCCAGACAGATCCAGCTGTGCTGTGGTTGCCTGGAGAAACTCCAGTGTGTACCCTGCACAGGCGATACATCCCAGTGGCAGAGATGCTCCTAAAGGCACAGACTTGAGGCTCGGTTAAAGTATGCAAACTCACACATACCTTAATGAGCGCAGTCACAACAGGGCATCTGCTTAATTTAAGTCCACTTCAGCACTTGCCCATCAGCTGCTCCCCATGCAGCAGCTGGTGGTGGCCAAAAGACCAGGTCCTCCATGTGGCTTTTGCCAGCTAGAGGATGTCATCCATATCTCTGCTCTCCTCCTGCATTTCCGTGCAGGCCAGGGAAGCAAAAGTCAGACCAACCAATGGGTTTATGATTCCAGCCTACAATTTCTGCTTCATCCATGGTCAGGCAAGATTTTGCCAAGATACATATTAGGCAGCTGCTCAGGACACTGGTTTTTTGTCTGTACCACCCTGAGCATGCTGTCTTTCTGTCTACTGGTCTGTCTCTGCAACTCTGCTCTTGAGCCAGTTGCTCTGCTATTCCCCAAGGTAGCCAGAGTGTGTACAGCAAGAACCATCCTTTTTCTGATACTTTTGCTACACTTCCTGAGGGACTCGTCTCAGGGAGTGAGTGCTCATCTGGTTCAGGGCCCTTTAATTCCTGTGGCTTCCAGGGAGTCCTAATGTGTCTCAATTGACAAAGCAGTCAAATTAGGCTCATAAAAAACTCCCAGGATACCAGAGGCTGCTTCACAGAAATCACAGAATCGCAGAAATGTTCAGGTTGGAAAAGAGCACAGTGGGTCATCTGGTCCAACCTCCCTGCTTAAGCAAGATTGTCCCAGAGCACATGGTACAGGATTGTGCCCAGATGGTTCTTGAATATCTCCAGTGAGGGGGATTCCACAACCTCTCTAGGTAATCTGTATTGAGTTTGTGTGGCCAGGTTTTGGTAACAGGGGGGCTACAGCAGTGGCTTCTGTGAGAAACTACTGGAAGCTTCCTCTATGTCCAGCAGAGCCAATGCCAACCAGCTCCAAGACAGAGATGCCACTGACCAAGGCTGGGCCAAATAGAAATGGTGATAACACTTCTGTAATAACATATTTAAGAAGGGGGAAAAAACCACAGTTATTGCGCAGATGTAATTGTGGCCAGAGGAGAGCAGAGTGAGAATATGTGAAAGGAACAGCTCTGAAGACACCATCAGTGGGGAAGGAGGGGGAGAAGGTGCTCCAGGCACAGGAGCTGAGATTCTCCTGCAGTCTGTGGTGAAGACCGTGGGGAAGACCATGGTGAAGCAGCTGTGCCCTTGCAGCCCATGGAGGACCATGGGGATGAAGAGATCCACCTGCAACCCATGAAGACATCCATGCCAGAGCAGGTGGATGCCCAAAAGAAGGCTGTGAACAGTGGGAATCCTTTGCTTTCAGCAAGCTCTTGGCAGACCCATGGAGAGGAGCCCATGCTGGAGCAGGTTTGCTGGTAGGACTTGTGAGCCTGTGGAGGACCCATGGTGGAACAGCCTGTTATTGCAGGACTGCACCCTGTAAAAGAGTGACCCACATTTCAGCAGTTTGCAGAGAACTTTTGCTAGTTATATGGACGCATGTTGCATAAGTTCATTGAGAGCTGTCTCCTGTGGGAGGGTCCCCATGCTGGAACAGAGAAAGGACCCTTCTCCCTGAGCAGCATCAGGAATGTATGATGAACTGACCGTAACCCCCCTTCCCTGTCTCCCTGCACTGCTGGAGGGGGGGGGGGAGGTAGAGCTGGGAAGGATGGAGGGGTAGGGGGAAGGTGGTTTAAGATTTATTTTACTTCTCATTCTGCTCTGATTTCGTCAATAATAAATTAAATTAATATCTCAAATTTGAGCCTGTTTTGCCCATGACGGTATTTGGTGAGTGATGTCTCCTGGTTCTTATCTCATGAACCCTTTGTTATATTTTGCTATTTTTCTCTCCCCTGTCCAGCTGAGAAGGGGATTGAGAGAATGGCTTTGGTGGGTGCCCACCATCCAGCCAGCATCAGCTCACTACACTGTTCCAGTGCTCAGTCACCTGCACAGTAAAGAAGTTCTTCCTCATATTCAGGTGAACTTCCTGTGCATCAGTTTCTGCCTGTTGCCTCATGTCCTATTGCTTGGCACTGCCAAGAAGAGCCTGGATCCATCTTCTTGGCACCCTCCTTTCAGATATTTATACACACTGATGAGGTCTTCTCTCAACCATATCTTCTCAAGGCTGAACAGGCCCAGCTCCCTCAGCCTTTCCTCGTAAGAGAGATGCTCCAGTCCCTTAATTATCCTTGTTACCCTCCAATGGATTCATTCCAGGAGCTCCATGTCTCTCTTGCACTGAGCCCAGAACTTGACACATCAGCTCCAGATGTGGCCTCACCAGGGCTGAGTAGAGGGGGAGGATCACCTCCCTTGACCTGCTGGCAATGCTCTTACTAATGCACCCCATGATACCATTTGTTTTCTTGGCCACAAGGGCACACTACTGGCTCATGGACAGCTCGTTGTCTACCAGGACCCCCAGGTCCTTCTCTGCAGAGCTGCTTTCCAGCAGGTCAGACCCTAGCCTGTGCTGGTGCCTGGGGTTATTCTTCCCCAGGTGCAGAACCCTGCATTTGCCTTTGTTGAATTTCAGAAGATTCTTCTCTGCCCATCTCTCCAACCTGTCGAGGTCCTTCTGAAGGCCTACACAGCACTCTGGGGTATCAGCCACTCTTCTCAGCTTTGTGTCATCAGTGAACGTGCTGAGGAGGCATCTACCCCTTCATCCAAGTCATTGGTGAACAAGTTAAACAATACTGGGCCCAGTATTGAATCCTGAGGGACATCACTAGTGACAGGCCTCCAACTAGACCCTGTGCTACTGATTACAACCCTCTGGAATCTGCTGTTCAGCCAGTTCTCAATCTTAATCACTGTCCACACATCCAACCCACACTTCTTGCTTGTGGGGCTGTACTTTGCCCTGGGTCTTCAGCCTGGCTTGAAGCTTAATATACTCATTCCACCATGCTTAAATACTCTATGCATCTTCTTTCCTCCCTCTGTGTCCCTTCCAAGTAATCCCCAGCATCTACATTATTATATTTTTCTTCAAATCTCTTTCCTCCAGGCACCAGACAAGGTTCATTTTGCACCACTTTATCTCCATCATGCATATGTCGGTGTTTCAAGCTCTGGGTTAGAGTCACACTGCTAGCTGGAAGTTTGCTCTCTTGAGTCCTTTCCATGTAGAACACCCATTTTGCCTCAGTCTTTCTCTACCTCCCAACCAAACCTGTCTCCTCACTCCTTCGAGGAGAGGGCTGGGGTTTTTTCTCCCCTTCTCAGTCCATTGAGGTTTGCATCATGTTTCACTCCCTTTGGTGCTCCTTCCATACATGCTGCTTGAGATTTCTGTGTGGGAGTAGGAGGGAGTCCCTCTAGAATCATAGAATCATAGAATATCCTGAGTTGGAAGGGATCCATTAAGATCATCAAGTCCAACTCCTGGCCCTGCACAGGACCATCCACAAGAGTCACACCATGTGCCCGAGAGCATTGTCTAAATGTTTCTTGAACTCTGACAGGCTGATGCAGTGACCACTTCCCTGAGAAGCCTATTCCAGTGCCCAACCACCCTTTAGATGAAAAACCTTTTCTGAATATCTAACCCAAACCTCCCATGACACAACTTCATGCTCTTCCCTTGGGTCCTATCACTGGTCACCAGAGAGAAGGTGACAAGCCTATGTACATGTCTTGTCTCTATGGAAAAGCTAAGAGGGAAAAAGTGAAGAGAAAACTTAAAAGAAAAAAGGGTAATAAATATTTAGGAGGAGGGCGTTTAAAAGGAAAAAAAAACAAATCAAAGCTGGTGCCAGGCTGGAACCAGCAGCTGGTTGCCAGCACAGCAGGCTTAGAAGTTGCTGCCAGAAGCGCTCAGTGCCATGTTTGTGTTGCTTAAAAATACACCCTCTCTCCCCTGATTGGCTGTCAGGCAAAGCCTCCCCAGGGACAGGGCTCCCAGCAAATGTACAGTCCCTAGAGCAATTTTTCACCTCATGTATATGTTGAGGCATAAATAAAAAATCGGTCCATCTCACTCCCATCATTTTCAAGTCAGCAAAACTTAAGTGTAGGATTGAGTGCCATTTTCTATTGGGATGATTTTTATAAGTACTTGTTCCCTTCTGCTATAAAAGGGGGAGTCGGGAAGGATTATTTTGATAGATTTCTTGGACAAAAATAAAATGGAAACATGGCATTATTATATCTGAGAACCATTTATTGATAAAAAAGGGTGTGTTCCTACCAAAGGGGGAGAAGGAGCAGAGACAGGAAAAAGGAGAGAGGGGGAAAAAAACAGAAGACAGGGACACTGTTACCACAAGAACCCTAGCAGTTAGTCCACATCAGCTTAGCAGGCAGACCGTGCATTTTGCGAACCGCGATGCATCTGCTTAGCTCCTGTGGTGGGCTGGGTGCGATTTCCCAACAGTAGCAGGCTGCGTGTTCCTTCTGTTGGTGGAGAACAGGCTGCCATGGCCATGGGCGCAACCCTAGAGCAGCTGCAGGTTCCCAGGGTCGGGGCATGGTGGCTGTGGCTGGGTGCAGGCGGACAGCACAGGAAACACAGCCATGGTGTGGGTTGCGGTCAGGTGCAAGTGGGCTCATTCTGCAGACGATGGCTGAGGCCGTGGCTGTGCCCGGGAAGCATGGCGGGGGTGGCTGGCTGCCTGCGGTAGCACCCGCTCCATCGGGGAGTCAGTGGAGCACGATGACAAGCTGGTTTGAAGGAACGATGAAGCAGGGAAGCAGGACCACATAAAGGAAAAGGCAGGGGGAGAGGGGCAGAGAAGGGCCAAGCTGACCCTACAGGTGAGCCTCCACTCCCCTCCAAGGTGCCCAAAACAAAATGGCTCCCTTTGTGTCCCAGTTAGCTACTTTTATGTGCTAAGGTTCCTTCCCCAGTTTGATTTTCCTGGGCATTTTTCGCAGGCATCCAGCCATTTGCCCACCAGCAAGTGGGGGGGAGGGTGTCACTCACAGTCCAATCATGGACGCTTTCTCTGCCCCAACTGGCTGCCAGGCGAAACCTCTCCAGGGTCAGGGCTGCTAGTACATATACAATGCTTATAGGAATTCTTCATCTCATGTATAACAACGACAATCAACAAAGAGATGGGACCCCCACTTGCATAAGAAAGAGACGAGACCCCTGTTTGATGCAAGCATGAAGCCGATTTATTGATTTCACACATCAATATATATACCTTTTCAACTATAGCTAAAAATGGCACAACCACACAATTGGTGTTTCTAAGTAACATTGCTTAATCAAAGCTCTGCACAGATCTTCTTCACAGACCTGTGCAGACCAGCATAGGCACGTATGATCTTGCATGATTTATCTCAAACAAAGCACACCAAGCACACCTTTTGCTTGCCCATTCAGGGTTCTGTCTTGGCTTGCCAGGGCTTGTGGCCTACCAAACTTAGTACATCCACTTCAGTCATGAGTTGAGTTCTCTGAGCCCTGCTCTCCAGCTGTATTTCTACAGAATAACATATGTTGAGGCATAAATAAAAAATTGATTTGTCCCTCTCAGTACTCAAGGTTTGTTGTTTTTTTCTTTCACCACCAAATCAGGGTCTTATTTGCTTTTCAAGAGGAAGACAATTCATAGAATAATAGAATCATAGAATGGCCTGGTTTGGAAGGGATGTCAAAGATCATCTGGTTCCAACCCTTCTGCTGTGGGTAGCAACACCTTTTACTAGACCAGATTGCTTGGACCCCCATACAACCTGGCCTTGAACACTGCCAGGGATGGGGCATCCACAGCTTCTCTGGGCAACCTGTTCCAGTGCCTCACCACCCTCACAGGAAATAATTTTTTCCTAACATCTAATCTAAACTTACTCTCAGTTTGAAGCCATTCCCCCTTGTGCTGTCACTACATGCTCTTGCAAAAATTCCCTCTCCATCTTTCTTCTAGGCTCCCTTCAGGCACTGGATGGATGCAATTAGGTCACCCTGAAGCCTTATCTTTTCCAGGCTGAATAATCCCAACTCTCTCAGCCTTTTCTCATAGGAGAGGTGCTCCATCCCTCTAATCATCTCGGTGGCCCTTCTCTGGACTCACTCCAATTGGTTGATGTCCTTCCTGTGTTGGAGACTCCAGAGCTGAATGTAGCACTCCAGGTAGGGTCTCACCAGAGTGGAATAGAGGTGACCTGCCTACACTGCTTTTGATGCAGCCCA
Organism: Tychaedon coryphoeus; assembly: GCA_013398595.1. NCBI lineage: Eukaryota > Metazoa > Chordata > Aves > Passeriformes > Muscicapidae > Tychaedon > Tychaedon coryphoeus. Next base: position 33,977 of record WBND01001774.1, read on the forward strand.
GGATACAAATGACTTTCTGGGCTGCAAGTGCATATTGCCAGCTCATGTCCAGCCTCTCCTCTACCAACCTCCCGAGTCCTTCTTGGCAGGGCTGCTCTGGATCTGTTCATCCCCCAGCCTGGACTGATACTGGGGGTTGCCCTGACTCAGGTGCAGCATCTTGTACTTGGTCTTGTCAAACCTCATGAGATTCCCATGGGCCCACTTCTTGAGCTTGTCCAGGTCCCTCTGGATGGAATCCTGTCTTTTGGGTATGTCAACAGCACCATTCAGCTTGATGTCATCTCAAATTTACTGGGCGTGCACTTGCTCCCTTCGTTTATGTCATTAATGAAGATATTAAATAACACTGGTCCCAATACGGACCCCTGAGGGACACTACTTGTCACCAATGTCCATTGGGACTTTGAGCCATTGACCACTACCCTCTGGATGTGACCATCCAACCAATTTCTTATCCATCTAACAGTTCACTCATTTAATCCATCTCTGAATGTTGTGGGGGATTGTGTCAAAGGCTTTACTGAAGTGCAGATAAATTACATCTGTAACCCTTCCCTTGTCCACTGATGTAGTCACTCCATCGTAGAAGGCCACTAGGTTGATCAGGCAGGATTTACCCTTGGTGAAGCCATGCTGGCTGTCCTGAATCATCTCCCTGTCCTCCATGGGCCTTAGCGTAGCTTCTAGGACATCTGTTCCATGATCTTCCCAGGCACAGCAGTGAGACTTGACAGGGCGGTGGTTCCCAGGGTCTTCCTTTCTACCCTTTTTAAAGATGAGTACAATATTTCCCTTTTTCCAGTCACCTGGGACTTCACCTGACTGCTATGACTTTTCAAATATGATGGAGAGTTATTGCATTTTATGTTCTTTTTTTTCTCTTCTGCCAGAATCAGGATTAAAAGCTCGAGAGACAGTATTTCATGTTTGGACTCAGATATTTATTCTTATCTATGTTACAGTGAGTGCTACAGCACTTCTAGCTAACAAGCGAAAAATGGCAAAATGGCAAAATCTCTCTCTCTACAATGCCTTTTAAGGCCGAATTGTCCAATTAAGAAAAGTCACCTAAATTATTTTTACTTTTAACCCAATAACCAAACACCCATGACCTGCAATGCGGAATTTTCTATCCAATTCAACAAAATCCCACCTAGACCCATGAAGATAAAGGTGAAGGAGAAAGAAATCTCTGCCCTATTGCTATATTCTAAAACCACAAATTCTAAATTTTTCACCATGTGATATTACACACTTGGGGATTGAGTTTTTGTTTTTTTTACTGTGTGAGTTTGGGAGAATTTTTCCCATTGTGATGCGGGGCTGCACGGGTGATGCGGGTCTTCTGATGGCCCTGGATGCGACGGGTAGGTGGGAG
>WBND01001775.1:8859-47566 GCA_013398595.1 Tychaedon coryphoeus
GGGGAGGCTCTTGGGGGGGGGCGGTTCTTTTGTTCCCATGCCTCGTGCTTTGCAAGAGGCTCTCTTGGGGGCTGGGCTCCCATGCCCCTCACTGCTACACGTCCCCAGGACACCAATTCATAATGTGTTTTACTCTTTTGTCAGCTTTTCTTTTCCTTTCAGATAATATCCTAGTTTTCTATGTCTAAACATCTCATCTTCTCTGTCCTTCTCTTTGCAAACAGCAGCTTCTTGTCGCTGTTTTTTTTGCATTGCTGCTTACCCACTATCTTTCTAAATTGACATATGATTTCCAAAGGAAATGCTTCATTCAACCTACCTATATAAGACTGACTGAATTTCTTTGTCTAAAACATAGTTTATTTTTCCGTGTCAATCTGGAGAACACTTTAAATTTTAGCCCACTTTGCATTTAGGTACATGTCACTCATTAACCACCCTTTCAAAATTTTTTCTAAATTTTCCCATACTCCTGAGGTCAAATTTACAGGACTGAATTAATTAATATTATTTTCCTATTCTTAAAGCAGACATTACATATACTGTTCTCAAGTCAAATGACATGGCTTCTAACTGGATAGACTATTATAAAAATACTTGTTACAAGGCTATAGCAGACAACTATTTCTATGATGTATCATTATAATGGAGCTGTGAAAATGAAAGGTGTAGTCCTGTCTAGCTTTATTTTCTGAAAGAAACTTCCAATCACAGTAAGGTGAGAGAGCTCAGTTGTATGCAATATAGATGAGAAATTCTTGTCTGTTTATTTTTACTTAGTCCTCAGTCTTTTTTAGTGTATACATGGGTTTTTATTTCAGTTGCTGTTTACCAAAACAGATCTTCTTGGAATAAGAATGGAAACAAAATGAATAATACAGTGGTTTCTGTTAAAAAATAAAGAAGTCAACCTTTGTCATTTTACACAGAAAGGAAAATTACTTTGGTATCTCACTTCTCACCAACTAAGTTAGTAATAGCAATTGAGAAGCACTGAAATTATGTTCTTAAAGAGCTGTTCTCATTTTGATAGGGCTCTTTTCCCTTCATTTTACCAATTTTTGAGCATTCATCAGCCATCTTGAATGTGACCTGACATGGCAGTACACGTTATAATCATTTTATAGTATCTTATTAACATAGGGAATATGATGATAAATTATACCAGCTGTGTATTCATTCACAAATTGTGATCAGCTGAATGTAATCCCCATATCAATCTAGTTTCATTACTTTGTTGGGAAGTTTTTTTTAACTCTCTTCTTCTTTGCTTGATGATGAACTTAACCTTAGAAAAACAGAATATCATCTTTTGAATTGAGATTGCAAACAGCATTTAGACAAGACCTGTTCTCTTTAAGAAAAGCAGTGAATTCTCTAATAAACCAAGGCAGTGTTGGGGAGCACTGTATTACATCATTTTTTCATAGTGCTGCTATGTTTTTTTCCCATGGTATTAGGTAGGGAATTGCTGTTCAGGAACAATCAAGGAACAGAGTAAGTGTAGTTCTGCATCACTGGGAGTCCATCAGTGAAGGTGTTTAGTAATATGCTGACATCAGAGAAGTTACTGCCAGATGGTCCAACTATGGACCAAAGAATATTCTTTGATTTCACTCCATCTTCTGTTTTAGTTTTCAGTTTGCTGCATATGGATTTCTCAGATGATGGGGTCTGTTTAAGGGGCAGTCGGACTTATTTCAGCTGAACTGTACACATGGATATAGTAAGCAAAATTCGGCCCATTTTGTTTCAACTTATTGTGTCTTGTAGAAATGTCCTTGCACCAGAAACTTTCCACATATAAAAATGTTCAGATCAGCCTTTGCATTTTTTCCTTTTTCAGAGCTTTGAAAAAGGGTAGAAAAAGAAAATCTAAGTATGGTTATCATCTAAATTGCATTGTGTGATTGACTCTGTAATAATAAAAATTTCTAACAAAAACACATGAACTCGTATAGAAGTTCAGTGAAAAGATGTGATTTGTAATAACTTCTCAAACCCCAATTTTACATTGATGGCAAATAAAAAATAGTAGAAAAAACCTTTGCTTTGTTACTAGCTAATAATGCAGAATCCATGCACATGTTTAATACATTTTTAAATAGAAAGGGCAGTTTGGTAAATGTGTGGGCCAGTATTGCAATCACACACAGAATGTACAGCTGTACTATCATTTCCCCATCAGTAATGCAGAGTTTACAATCATATTAGACACTAATGTAAATGTCTTTTTATTTTCCCTTTGCTTTCATCTAAAATTATTTAGCTAATGGATTTTTACTGCATTATGCCTTGTGGTTGTGCAGCTTGTTTAATTTGGTACCTTACCTACCATTTTCTATAGTAGGTGAGAAGATTATATAGTGTATAAAGATGTTATTTAATAAAATTTTTGAAGCCTTGACAAGGTGTTTGGTGTTTCAGAGATCTCCATCTCAGGTTAAATATTTGCATGGCTTTGCAGCTACATGTTCACATGGACATATAGCTTCTCATCTGTTGGAGTCCTGTACCTGAGGAAGATGAGAATTTAAAAGCTATGTAAAACATTTTAAAATTTATTTTGGAAAGATTTCTATTTCTCTTAAGGCAGCCCTCAGATATTCATGATTTTATTGCCCCTCAGAAGTGACGAGCCATTACCTGTTTCTTGGCCGGATCTCATGCTTCATTTATGGATAGTCACAATATTATTATCTAATAATAAGCAAAATGGAGATGAATTGCCTGTAGACCTTGCAGCCCTTGTATAAACCTTTGCAAAGGTTTTAATGTACAAAGAGGGGTTAGCACTGGGCTCCCCAAAAATGTATTGTATTCTTGCAGTCCGGCAAGTACCTAGCAGTCCAGATAAGCTTCATAATGTGATGTTGAATTTTCCTCCCTTGTCTTGGGACAAAAAAAGCTGACAGGGGGTTGCAATTCCTTTTGGTACTGTAATATATAGTTACAGAAATCTGCTAAGTATAATTGAGATTTTTTGAATGCAGAGATGAACTTACCCTCCTATATTAATCTTTCTCTGCAGATATTTTTTCATATTAGTTACGGGACAGTCAGATTTTCTAAACAATCTAAGTGACATAAGATTACAGATTTCATTCAGAATAAATTTTCAAGTCTCAATTTTTCTTAAAATCAATCAATCAAACAAACAAACAAACAAAAAAAACCCACCAACAAAAAAAACCCTCCAAAAAATTCCCAGATGTACTTTAGAAAAACTCAGGAGAGTTGACTTCATGTCTGCTTAGCCTCTTAAAGGCAGTGTGGCAAGTTGTCATTATCTCCAAATCCCAGATTCTTATGCTAAAAGTTGCAGCTGAAACTTACGCTTTTTTGGCTTGTGAAATCTCATGAACCTGAATTCCCAGCTTTTCAGTGCTGCAGTTCCAACACTTCTCTGCTATGTAGTAGTCCAGCAGCACTGATTTACTTGAAGGAAATCTCAGCGCTGATTTACTTGAAGGAAATCCTGAAAATTCTGTTTGGTAGGAAACGCAGATAATTTGAATTTTTATTCCTTTAGGGAACAAATGTTCCCTAGGTATGTTCTGAAGGTTGGTATTTGTCCTGTGTCCTGGTTTCTAGGACAGGTTTCCTGCCTGCAAAAGGCAGAAGTTCCCCTTTGAAATAGAGAGTATAATTTCACCCCCTCTAAGTATTATACTTGCTTGAAATCAAGGACTCTAAGACAGAGATAAGGGGTAGAGGTAACAGCTCTTTTACTAATATATCTAACCGCACAAGCAGAAACAACAGCAGTTATTAAAATTACCAACAAAACCAGAAGAAATAACCCAGTTCCAGTCCTTCCTTTAGCCCCAGACACACTCGGTCTGTGTCTGCTCCCGGGGGTGTAACACACGGCAGGGCCGGCCCAGCTGCGAGAGCAGCGGGAGCAGAGGCGGGAGGGGGAACAGCAGCGGCTGTGCTGTGCCTCAGGTGGGAGCAGGCTGGAGAGGGCAGCTCCTCGCTCACCGCTGCGTCCAGGTGACCAGCTGTATCCTCAGAGGTGGGAGGCTGAGCAGGACAGATGCAGGGCAGTTGACACAGGCGTCTGGCTCCCCGGCGTTCTGGGCACGTGCGGAGCAGACGGGGGTCCCTCCCCTTCGCTCCCTCCCCGGAAACACGAGTGCCCCTCCGAGTAGCCCTGCCCGGAAGCCCGCATGCCCCTCCGGAAGCCCCGCTCCCACCTACCCATCGCGTCCAGGGCCGTCACAAGACCCGCATCACCCACATCACCCGCGCAGCCCCACATCACAATGCGAAAAATTTTCCAAACTCAAACAGTAAAAAAAAACCAAAAACTCAATCCCCAACATCCTGGTTTGAAGGACTGGTGTCTGCCAATAAAGGCAGAAGCTTCTCTTTGAAATGGAGAATATAAACCCCCTTTCTCCAAATTATTATTATAATTTTGAAATTAAGGAGCTCTCAGGCAAAGATATGGGAATTAGGAATAACAGTTATAAATATGGGAATTAGGAATAACAGTTCTTTACTAGGAAAATTAAAATAGAAATACAGTATTACAAAGAACAATCTCAACTCTGACAGAGTCAGAATACAATCTGACACCCTGTCAGTCAGGGTGTTTGCAGCAGTCCAATTAAATGGTGGCTACAGTCCTTCTGAAGTGGCAGAAGTGGTTCAGCTGATGCAGTGGTCCTGTAGAAAGGTGCAGTTTTCCTCTGAAAGTCCAGAGATTATGTGGAAAGGTCCGGTGTTCCTCTGGAATCCAGTGGAATGACAGATAACTTGCTGTTCAAAATCTCAGTTTTTTGTCTAGGTAGGAAAGGCTTGTCTCCTCCCCCTGGCTGGAGCATCTCCCAATGGGATGATGTAATTTTATCAGTCATACAGTGGGACTTAATGGCCCATTAGCAGATGCTATTTTCCTGGAGGGAGGAAGGGTTGTGGAAAAGATAAAGATGATTGCCTCATCTAGTCTTAAAGACGGCCCATTAGCAGATAGTATGTGCTATGGAGATAAGGAAATTACTACCCCACCCAGCTTCAACAGATGGTGGTAGAATACACATTTCTGGCCACATCAACCCAACACAGTATTGTAGTAGAAACATGAGAATTGCTACCCAGCTATGCTCTGAAGTCCTTTAGATGACTTTTGGAAATCCCATGCTGAAATCTCAGTATAGGTAGATTTCTCTGGGTGCATTCAAGAAGGATCAAAAGCAGGAAGCAGTTATTGCCAAGTTTTCTGTGCCAAGGAGAAGAACATGTATTGATGAGGTAAATTTGAACTTTCGCTTCGTTTCACCATTTGTGATTATTATTATTATTGCCTACACTAGAGTAATTATCAGTTTGGCCAATGCTGCAGCTATTAAGTTCCATCATTGGAGAAATGCAAATATAAATAGGCAGAAAAATACCATCCCAACCATGTATTCTGACATCAAGGCAAAAATTGCCACTTTTCAGTATAAGAAACTTTACTTGGAAAAAAATTTTTCTCTTTCTCTCTGCTTATCTTAGGTGATTTCATGTCTACTCATAGTATATCCATTCAATGTTTCAGGAAAAGAGTGATGGGTGATGCAGTGCAGAGAAAGTCCTCGTGCCTACTGATGCATGAGGTGTATCAAACAAGCCTCCACTGATTTTACTAATGCAGTGGTGCAAACAGTAGAAACTGCCTAAGGCCCTCTCTGTTCCTTTGGAGTAATAGTGACATTTTCTGGAATACTGGCAACAGTTGTGCTATTGATGCAATAGCAAAAAATAGGGGGGAAATGACAGCCAGATAAGGTAGTGGCTGCCGCTTACTAGGTAAAACAGGGAAAGGCAGCAAGTGCCTTGTGTTCTGTTTTTCCAGTTTGGTAACTGCAGTATTTCAAGTGTTGTGGCCATGTGAATATAATAGTAGCACAAATTTGAAGGGTGTTGAACGTCTTCAATGTTCAACATAAACGCTGAAGGGACAAGTTCCACATCCCTTCACATCTATATCTCCCTCCTTCTTTCGCTGGCCTTGCTAACAATATCTCTACTTCCCCTGCTCTTCCTCTTTGAGCAAGGTATTCACACTTTCATTGTGCCTTTCTGCAGAGGACATTGTGTTCTCTTCCTAAGGCTGTTTGTGATGCACCTTAAATCTTCTTTACAATATTGCCCTGCCTATTGGAAAGCTAAGCAAAGCATTGACTGTGGATACAATCCAGCCTTCTTTGAAGTGGTAATTAAGTAAGAAACAGTATATTGGAAGGCAGGGTTGCCAAGTGCCTAAGAAGGGAGTGAAAATTTTAATCCTTTCATGGTCTTCTGCCATCTTCCTCTTAGGAAAATAGAAGGCATGGGAAATATACAATTCGGAAAGAAGGTCTAAACAAAATGTTGGTTTGCAGTGAAGCTTCTGTTTGCAGGCTCTTGCAAAAAGAAAAGCTGCTCAAACCCTCAAAAGCTGCTCTCACATCGGTTTCCAGTGAAGGTCATATTGGATTATTTCTGGTTTTCAGTTTCTTTGACAGCTCATCATCATCCCCACCTCACACAATTTTAAGATCCTGTTCAATAAGTAGAAAAAGTATAAGCATGGTTCTGTACTCCAGTTATCCTCACCCAGGGTGAGGATGGGAAGAGAGGAGTGGATAAAAAAAACATGGAAAGACAAAACAACATGTTCAGTGAGAGGTTTTAACAGGACAGATCTCCTTTTCCTTTGAATTTGGAGTATTGCCCTGACTTTCAAATTCTTTACTCTCTGTCTCCTCTGGCTCGCCCTAGGTACTTTTAATTTTTCTCTTCCCATCCTACGTTCCTCTTCCTTCACAAGCACTGCTGACTCTGCTCCTTCCTGTTTCTCCCTTGCCTATGGTCTCAGAGTATCATTGCCTCACTCAGCCAGTATAGTGTCATGAATACTGCATACTGTTCAAATGTGCACGTCTGATGTGCAAAGTTCTAAATTAAATGCTTCTGTAGATAGAAACTGTGAGGGGAATATCACAAATCTGAGTCAAGAAAATTGCTGTGTTTTCTAGAGAGAGAAAACACATTGAAAATAGTCATTTGTAAATGACACATATGCCTAGTGAGTGAATCATATGCAATGTTCTAAAAACTAGAATTTATCATAAAAATAATTTTAAAATAGGAGTCTCAAGTCTGTGTTTAATCCCTATCCAAAGGACAGTTCAGCTGTACCTAAAGTATTAGTACTAATGTTTATCTAACCTTTTCAGAGGGATTTCTGTTACAAAAATTAAGCAAGCATATTAAGTTTGCTGGTGGTTTGTTTCATACCTGAATAGAGAGGATATTTTATTTCTTCCTCTTCGTATACAGCAGCACTTCATATACATGTTATATATATATTAGCTGATTTCTCAGTATCTCTCTTCCTCAGATGGAGCATCTCTCATACTTTCAGCATTTGCTCAAAGAGGTTTTTATCCAGACATAGTTCATCCTTGTTTTTTTAACCCCTAAATTTTAAGTGGTGTACAGTAGGTGAATTTTTTAAAGGTAAAATACTAAACTGACCGAGCTACCTTAGGGGAGGTTTGTTAGCTCTTAATGTTCTAATGTTTAGGAGCATTTTCCTGTCCTGACAGTGTGACAGTGTTGATTGATACTTGATTTCTGAGCTATTCTAGCCCCTCGGGTTGTCTTCTGTCTCCTTGCTGGTCATCCAGTATTTGTGCAGTTGATTGTGACCTTTAGCTCACTGACGAGTGAAGTATAGCACTTAGTGTTTGTCTTTACTGGGGAACCCCTATTTATTTCAGGCCACTTCTCCATTTTCTTAGATTTGTTTGGGATTCTATGCCTGATCTCCATTGGTTTTTGCTCTTTTCAATTTTCCTTGTCTGTACTCACAGCAAGTGTATTCCATCAGTCAAGGCATTAGTGAAATGACTGTTCACTGTGAGTTTTGATAAGATGATGAGCTAGTGATTATCCTTCAAATACAGTTTTTGAATTAGGAATGTGCATGCTTTGTGTTACTCACATTCTCTTTGGCTTACTATGGAAGGGCTGCATGATGTAGATCAGGGCACCATTGATAGATTCTAATAATGCCACAAGAGTTTGGATTGTTGTCATTTGTGTTGCCCGCTACTGATCACCTTCCTATCTTCTCCATGCCAGTAGAATAACAAATCTTCATTATTCTCCATCCTTGACAGAAATTACAGTTAGGTGCACTGAAATCTGAATCTCTGTGTTCTCTTCTTCCTACTCTGTGTATCTGCCTTTTCGCAGTCTTTAAGTATCTCTTTGTACTCCAAAAGTTCTTGAAGACTTTTCTTGGAAACTTTTCTCGGAAACTTTTCTCATCTACAAGATTGTTGTCATTGCTTTTATCAGACTGATACTTTTTACTTATGCTTTCTTGAAATTATTTGCTCGTAACTGTCAGATATTGTACAAGAAAATTTCAGCTTTTCAATTAATAGATTCTTTTTAATTACAGTTACTACCCCCACACATTTAGCAAAGGTGCTCTTTAATAGCTTTTTGAGAAGAGACTGTTGTTATTTTCGGATGTTTGTGGTGTGCCTTTTCTGTTTTATTCTGGAGACTTGGGGCCAGGTTCAGACCTGATCTCAATGTCTCAGTGTCTTTGGCTGTCAGGAGGTGTGATCTTTGGAATGAGGAAAGGGCATTTAAACTATCTTAAGGTAAATCATCCAGACTGTGCCACATTTAGGAGGTGAAGCTGCCTTTGCTTTTTGCCCTTCAAGGCATGCTCAGCAGATATCTCGGAAATGAGCTCACTGACTTTACATGAAATACTTCATTCACTTAACTTTTCTCCCCTTTGAGTGTAGTAATTCTTTAAACTGCATTTACAAAGTTATCTTTCTTCCTTTTTACCACACATTATAAGTGAAAAGCTTGCCTGACTGAAATCGGTATAAGCTTCAGTTAGGTCAGAAATTTTACCCTAGAATTTAAAGCACAATTATATTGTGCAAGCCTTAAATAGTAGTCTCATTTTACTATGCTTACTTGTTCTCTCTAATGACTCTTCAGTCAAAACTAAGTAGAGAATAAGGAAAGCAGCATTTATAATTTTGATTTTGTATAGACAAAACCAATGTTACAAGCTAATTTTCACGTTCCCAGAACTAGGCCAAGTTCTCTGCCTATTTCATGGCATATTAAATAAATCTGGGTAAAGAATGGATCTGTGCCTCAGCAAACAATCTCAGGAAATCTGAGTTGAATTAATGACCTTGACATTGGCATTACCTTGTCATGTTTTATCTTTTCCATCTGTAAAATGAGGATAATGATACTGGTATTTCTTTAAAGCATTTGGACATCTTTGGCTGAGAACTGTTTTGGCTATAGAAAATCAGCTTTTTGTGCTAGCAATTGCAGACTTCAGTGTCACTAGACCTGGGAGATTTTTCCTAAAACTTAGTCACGAAAAATGGGCTCTTTCCTTTGCAACCCTTGGTGTTTCAGCTGAGCTACAGAAGTTTACAGAGCTGTTCTTAATGACATAGAGTAATGGTTCAGAATAGAATAGTTCTGAGTAGAGAACGTAAGAAACAAGGAGAAAAGAAATCAAGTTTGCTTGAAGACCGAAAGTCCTGCATTCTTAGGAGAGGAAGATAAAGAAACAGATCTTGTTACATTGTGGCAGTTTCGGGTAGACTATGAAAGTGAAGATTTTCTAATTATCGGATGCTGAGGGGGGATGGTTGTGTGTTTTTGTGTTTTGTTAAACAATGGAGGTTTTCAAGTGAGAGAAGTAGCTGTTACATAATATTTAGCACAGAAAGACCCCAAGGTTTCTGTGCTCTTCCCTTGGCATGGAGTCAAGCAGGGGTAAAGCACTTATGTTTCCATGTTTCTTAAAATGACTTTTCACCATGCTGAATGGTTCTGGTATCTCAGGGGACCAGTCTAGGCCAGACTTGACAGTGGAGTTGCATCATAGGTTGCTGTCCCAATGGAGATGGGAATAAGCAGACAGCTTCCATTAGAGACCACTGTTGAGATTACAGCAGCTTGTTGGAAGTACTGTTTGCATTCCAAAGAGTAATTGCACATCACTAGAACACATCCCTCTCTGTCACGTGGCAGAAAAAGTCAATATTGGCTTGGCAGGAAAAGGAAAGAGAATTGCTTACTGCAAATGGGAAAAGCTTTAGGCCCGTATTTCTATCCCATGGCGTATTCTCACTCCTTCCTTGCGGAAGCCTTTAAGAACTTGTACACTTCTATTCCCATGATTTACAGCCTTATATGTTTTCTAAGTTTTGAATCTGAATCGCTGTTCTGGTTTGTTGTGGTTTTTTTGTTTCAAAGTCAAGGTTCTCCAAACTTCAGCTGCTTGCTTGGGGAAAACCATTCCACTGCCTATTACATTTTACTGTGAAGCAACATTTTCCCAATGATCTGATTTTCTTGATTTCTTCCCGTAAATGCTTAGATTCTTCTCTTTATTTTAACCCACAGATTTCCTAGTTTCACATCTTCAAATATTTGTAAATTTTTTTGTAAGCTGTTCTTATGTCCTCTTCATTTTAGGTCTGTTGGACTATTTGGATGTCTGCCCTGTGAATCCTTTTATTTATTTTCCCATCTTAAGGTGATTGGCACTGAATTCATAGTCTAAAATAATTCTTTCCTATGTACATCTTCTGCTTACAGCTCGGTTTGTACAGCCTAATCTTTCATTTGATTTGTTGCCAAAGCGCTTGGCAAATTTGTCTTTCACAAATACCTTTTGCAGGTCATTCCTAAAAGTTTCCTGCCTCCCTCTGGTGCCAAAATGCAAGTTGCCTAATTTAAAGTCTTGAAACACATTAGAGTAGTGAAACGATTGAAAAGTTTATTGGGTAGTGGAAAGCTTCCAGATTAACAGTTTTGCATTCATAGGTGATTGCAAGGAATGGAAGGTGGGAAGAGAAGAATATCCGGGTAATATCTGTACCTAAGGAAAACCTATGGTAGCCTGTGACTGCTGTAATGAGCCTCGGGGCCACTGGCAGGTAGCATCTTTCAGCTCCTCTGCCTTACCCTGGAAGGCTGGACCACCGTGAAGTAGCTACAAGATGAGTAATAGAGTGCAAAAGCTAATTTAAAACTGCAGCTGCCTTTTCTTCCCCATTTTTGCCAAATATTTTGTGATCAGCATTGCTGCCTCCCTGAGTGCTCAGCTTTTGGAGGACACAGGCCTCAGCTCAACGACAGCTCACACACCCTTTGTAACTGCACAGGTACCGCTAGGCTTTGCTGCGGCTGGTGTTCACTTGGCCGGTTCTGTACAAGGGTGAACGATCTTGCACAATACATTATGTCCCTTTTCTTAATAGCTATAGTACATTTCCTCATGGTTTTCAAATTGTACCTTCTTTATATCTCTAGCTGAGACTGCTGTGCTCCCTAAATCCTGATGTGGGATTTGCCTTACTCTAAGGCATTTGTGGTGTTCTACCAGTCTGTGTTTCCTTAGCCTATTTCTCAAGGCATTTTCATTACTGTAGGAACAGTAGTGGGATAAACTATAAAGCGGACTTGCAAGAAAGATTGAGAGAGAGTTTTTTACCAAGGCTTCTAGTGACAAGACAAGGAGAAATGGTTTTAAACTGAAAAAGAATAGAATTAGATTTGACATAAAGAAGCCTTTTTTTTTTTTTTTTTGGAAATGTTCAAAGTCAGGTTGGATGGAGCTTTGAACAGCCTGTTCTAGTGAAAGATGCTCCTGCCTATCACAGAGGGGTTGAGCTAAATGAAATTTAAAGGTCCTGTCCAATCCAAGCCATTTTATGGTTCAGTCCTGAAAATAATTCAGCCTCTTTGACAGGTATCTGGGTCTGCTCATTGTTCGTGGATGTAATGTTTATGTCCTGCTCAAGTTATCCGAATTCAGTTCTTTTTTTTTGCTCAGCCCAGCAAGACCTGGAATAGACCTGTTTTCTTTCTGGGTACCAATGCTTGATTCAGCTGTACAGGTTCTCACTCTTTTGTGAGCTTAGGAGGGTTGTATATGGGAAGTGCTTGTTACACCTTGGGTATTTTGTCGTATGCTTCTGTACAAATGAATGTTTTGTGCTGTGTTTGCTTAGCTAGAAGAAGCAAGCATTTCAATTTCAAGCCATTGGACATACCGTGTGCTCAATCCAAACCTCCTTTTACCATGCCGCATTTTCTCCTTGATGGCATATTGATTTACCTTACTCCGAGGAGTTGGGCCAGGCCTAGCTTTCTGCCCAATTATGTGTCTCAATGTTTTTCAATTTCACATCTTAAGCAGAGCTCAGACTTGTTCCTCCATGCTGGGATCAAGTTCTGTCACTGCAAGTTCTTGCTGTGCATTTCTTTTGGGCTTATAAGGAGCAGACATGGGGCAGCTACATCTGGAGGTGAAACAAGTGGGGTCTGCTGCAGATGTTGAATATCTTCTGAGCAGCGTGTAGGGTTTCTGCTCCTCCAGCAGATTCTTGCTTTTCCATACAGCATCATGAAAATGAGGAGGGCTGAGCACAGAGATGGATTTGAAAGTTTAGTTTATGGGTGCTTAATTTGTCTCCTCAGAAGGTGGTGTTGAGGGGGCACAGCCTATGGTGTCTTAAGCACAGGTTTTTCTATTTCCTCCAAAGTGTTCTTTCTTTCCCTACCAGCAGCGCATAGTCAGTGTTCAGAGTGTGTTAATTGCCTAGACATGGACAACTAAGTTGGGGCAAAACATCTGATCACCTCTCTAAGGAAAGCAGTCCAGTCTGGTCCAGTGTTACATCCCAGATATTTGCTGGGATGGTTAAGCTGGTCATAGGATGTGGCTCATAAGCTGACCTGGCTGATTACTGTAACCAGAGGGATTTAACCATCTGAATGGGATCTGGGTGTCAGGTGAGCATGGGAATGAGACAGGAGATGTGGGAATGGCAGGAGTTGAGATGAGTGCAGAGCCTCTGCTTTCCCTGAAACTTCTTGAGATATCAGCCTAACTCGGGGACCCCTGAGGTTTTAGCATCTCATCAGGATGCTGGGAGAGGCAGACCTCCTTGCTTCTGGCCGCTTGCTTCCCTTGTGCTGGCAGCTAACTGATCGCCTTGAGCCAGCTGAACTCCCTAAACCTCCAGAAAATAAGCGGTTTCTAAAAATGTGAGATCTCCAGATGTCTCGGCAGATCAACTCACCACTAGATCCATTTCCACAGGGCAGCAGGGAGTCTCTTGTAGGAGCAAGGCTCAGACTGACCGCTGTCCTGTGAAACAACCACCTTCCCTAGCTCCTTCCCCCAGGTTGAGGTTTGGTGCTTGACCAATGCCTTTAGACTGCCTCTAAACCTAAGAAAACAATAATTCACTAATTTAGCTGCACCTGGTGTAGGACTATTACAAAAGCTGCTTTGACATACCTTCTATGTTTTTGACAGAATTGTCACTGTATTTTTTAAGAAGCATCTTAGCATGCACATGGCTTTATAATTTACAAATTGCATATATTTAGCCCAGAACATTAACTTTTTTATTCAGACACTGTGATGCATTTTTGTACTACTGTGTTAGACTATGAATTTTCAGTCTGAAAAATAATGTTGTTGTCCCAATTTCTGTTGCTGGAGATTGGTCATACAGAACTGTCCTCAGCAGAAGACAATGCTGCAGTTCATACCAACAGTTCAGCTTTTATGCAGTAATAGTTAAAAGAAAAAAAAATTGCATTTATTTACTAGCCAATTATCCAATTTTTTAAGATTGGTCTTCACTGAAAGATAAAATGAAGAGAAATGCAAAAGGAAAATTAGGTCATTAATGTACTCTTTGCTTCTAGCTTTCACTTCATTTGATTGTAAATTGTTTGCAGTAAAATTGCAAATTAGTAGCTTGCATAAAGCATTATGAGTTCCTTCAACATCAGATTTAAATGAGGAAGAGTTGGACCTCTAACCTTCATGGAGTATAACTGTAGCTGGATGCATTCCTCGTGACTTATTATCCATTCCTCTATATTATGTGCTTGAACTCCTAATTGCTCGGTGCTCAATGCACATTGGGATGCTGGAAAATGCCTAAGAAGATGTGAGATGAAAACCTAGGCAGTGGCATGGTCTTTCTACCAAACACAGACATCAGAGGATGTGTCATATCCCACAGCAGGCTTCCAAACAGAAATGGCTCTCAGAAAACCATGTTGCTTTCCAAGACTAGTGCAAAATTTACATCCTGAGCTGGCAGAGAGACAAGGGTTACACTGAAAATAGGTTTTCCACATTTTGTAAGAAAAGCAGATTGAAATAGCAGGGTTTCCATCCCTCCTGGAAAAGAAAAAATACTGTATGAATTTCACAGTTAGTTTTCTCCAGCCTTTTACCAAGTGCAGGAGAAGTGTCCTAAAATGCAGGCAAGGTAAATTTTGCTTTAGCATAAGATATTACTTCTTCATTTCTTTTCTGACTGGGGTAATTTCTTTCTTTTTATCACACAGTTATGCATTGCCTGTGAAGCAGTGTCTTTTGTTTCACCTTTGCTGCTTTTACCAAAAGCCAAAATGATAGGAAAAAGAATCTTTATGGGCGATATTCTGAATTTTTAGAGAACAGTCATGGAGAGAGAGAGATCGAGATCCTTTTATAGAGGTTTGTTGGGTGTGTGGTGGTTATGGCCAGCCTGGAGAGAAAGGTTAATGGCTGAAGGGACAACTGTGTGTGCTCCTGCTGGCCAAGTATTTGGGAACAGGGTGTTTCTGTGATGCAGAAAATTTAAGTTCTTGTTAGCGTGCATAAATAACTGGCCTCAGGTACTGATCAGAGATAATTTGTCTGGAAAATCAAAGATTAAAGGAACTCTTGTCTTCGTGTCACAACAATTTTGTCGGCATTGTGCTGTCTGATAAATCAGATTACCTAATGGGGGTGTCACATGGAATTTTGGATTTTCTAAGAGCAAATCAGAATATGCTGATATTTTTTCAAGGTTTCTTTTCTTCTCTGGTGCACTCATTATATCTATGGGAGAACTTCTGCACCCTTTCCTATTGTGTTTAGCTGCCTTTGTCTGCTATGTGGTGGTTCCTGTTAGCTATGCAAGGTACTCGTTTGGTTGTTAGTAGGAAAGGCTTCTGCACCTCAGGCATTTCAGATACAATGCTAGTCACGTGTCCTGCTGTTTGAACTTTGAACCTCTGTCTAATCCTAACTTATTTTTTCTGATCCAGTGATCCTTCAGCCTGGAAAGGGTGAGCAGGAACACTCACCTATTGCCAGCGTGGTTCAAGCCATGGGGGAAGTAGTGGCTGCTGTTCTGCTCTGTTTGTAAAACAACAAGCAAGACCAAAATGCTTGGATAGAACAAACAAAAATTTTTTTAAAAGCGCAACTCTGTAGCAAATAGTATTTAACTGTCTCACTGAGTAAATGCAGCCATACAATCTGTGAGTATGGTATGCACAGTTTGGGCTGTGTATTGAGTGGGAATACATTTACAGGGTGAGGAGGTTACCTGGAATTGTTAACATTATCATTAAGACGAAATGAAACAAGAAGATAAAACATTCAGGGACTTGGGTTTGAGTTTTGTTGGTTTGGCTTGCTGTTGTGTTTTATTCGGTTGGTTTTGCTGCTTTTTGTTCTGCAAAGATGGAGATGTCTTATCCGTTACTTTGTTGCTCTGGACACTGTGTTCTACTTAATAGTTGCTTATTCTTCTGAGTGATGCTGTTTTAGGACAATGCAGAAGCCAAGTCTCAGATAAGTGCTGGATGTCTGGGGCTTTTTTCAGTGGGATATATTGTGTCACTAGAACAGTAAAATCTCAGCAGCACCAGGATAGTGTGCCTGGTCCACAGTCACATCCTACACTGGCTCCTGAGCTTTTATTGCTTTCACTGTCAGTGCATATTAAGAATAAGTGAGCAATGTGCACTAGATTATTTTAGACATGGTTTCTGTATTATTCCTAACATCCCCTGACAGACTGTGCTATCCCAGCTGTGCTGTGTTGGTAGTAGTGGAAGGAATATCAGCCACTGTTGTGGAGTTTGGAATACAGGTTCATTTGCAGCCTCAAATTCTTATTTATTATATAGAGCTTTATAAAATAGGTATCTGTCAGGATTATCAGTTTCTGTCCAGAGGTGAATATTCTAAAAGTTTGTTAACCAAAGTAACTTCCAAATACTGCATAGATTTAGAAAATCATGTATTACCTATGTTTCATAATAAGGAGTGTTTTCAAAATTACCTTTACATACTAGATTTCCTTAGATGCAAAAAACCATAATTTCAAAATAAAATATTATATTTTGTCAGGAAGCAGAAGGAATGCTTGACGAGTATGGAATTAGACAATGCTTGTTGCTCAGCTGTTTGTGAAATTGGTGGTCGACTAGTCTGTGCTTAAGAGGGCCTGATCCTGTTGCTGTTGGACCATTTGAGTTATTTGTGGACCATGGATAGACAAACATTAGATGCAGAAAAATAAATTAATGATTTAAAATTAATTTTTCTGAGTCCTCTATATTTGTTTCTCATCTGGCTTATGTATCTCCTATATATCTTGTATGTACAAAGGGGTGTGAAAAAGACTCCAGCTTGCCAACTCAGATCTTGGAATGAGGGGAGAGAGGAGAGCTGGCTCTGACAGTTCAAAGCAGAGATGTTCACAAATGGAGAAAGATGAGGAAGATAAAAATCTGGAAAATAGAGAGATGAATGGTAAAACATAAAAATAAAAACATAGGGAACAGGACAAATGACGAAAGGAAACACAAGGAAATTGAAGTGCAAGTATCAAAGAAAATAGAAACTAAGAGGCATAAATAGAGGAAAACAGAAAAATTGTGTAGCTGTGAAGCCTTTTTTTTTAAATATGTAGAGCTCTACATGTTCCAAGATGAGAATGTGTATATTTAGAAATGAATATGTGGTTTGAGCCTTTTTAAATTCAGGCTGAAGTCTTGAATTTTTCAAATCAAATTGGAGACTTACGAGCTTTGTGGAGCCATATCCCATTTACAAGATGAACACATTAGTGGCATCTCACACAAAGCATTCCTCCTCCTTATTGCTCCTCTACCCCGGGTTGTCCATATTGTGCCATATGGCCAACAGCGATAAACAGTGAGGCCTCAAGAGCTGATTCTGCTTGGAAATGACTGTCCATGCGGAGCTAAATTCACACATACCAGTTTCTGGGTTTGAAATCTAAAATTGTGTGTGAGACTGAAGGACGGACACAAGGAACATCATGTTACTGTGTTGTTTTGCATGAAATTGGAGTATTTGAAATTTTGCAGTAGTCAGCAGAATGGTAAAGAGCAGCCAGTGCATGCGTAAGGTGTGTGCTAAGTGGACAATGGAAACACCAACGAAAAAAGTTCTCTATAAAACTTGTTTATTTGGGAAAATGTGGATGTTAGTTAATTAAAATGTTCACTTCTGTCTACTGAGAACTAACAGGAGGAACACCAAAGCAGACAAAAAGCAGCAAATGTCTGAAAGAACATATTTTGAGCCCTATCGAGTCTGCAGGTTTTGAATTCTTCCCTATTCCAAACTATAAACTATGTGAACATTTAAAGTCACCTCTGAAACATATTAAAAGAAAATGGCAGTTTGAAAAGAGAGGGGAATGTAGTGCTCAGATTTTCTGTATATCAGGGTAAAGGAAATAAGTTTTATAATCTCTCTGTATCTGTAAAGCTGTGGTACTGCTAGAAATCAATTTCAAACTGAGGAGCTCAAAATAAAACTCCAGTTTAGGAAAAGTAGTACTTCTCAGTTTACCACACTGATATTTACAGCCATAATCTAAATCCTTCTGTCCCTTAGAAACCATCAGTCCTCTCCAAGGTGTGTGAGCATCTTCTCACACTGTCAGATTTGAATATTTAATCTAGAGAATGGACTAGGGTTTAAATAATGCCCTGCAAGCAGCCTGCGAAACCTGCATCTCAGACATGAGGAACTAGAAACAAGGAGAAGGTCTGAGGGCATTTCATTCATCTTCCCATCAAACAATCTGCCCCAGGTAAGAGCAGTTCAGGTAAGCCAGAGCTAGCAGGGTTGATCATATCCTCAATTACAGGGCAGCCCAACTAACGGCTTCATTAAAAATCTTACTCCTGTGCTTTGTTGATGACAATGATGAAATACCCCAGTAGTCATTGAAGGATGTAAAATTATGATCTCTTGGAAAGCCTCTCCACCCCACCTTGCCCCCAAAAAGCCCCAAACTGTTGTCATCTGCCCTTCTCTGAATTCCATAGGTCACTTCTGATCCAGCTTACATTGACTTTCCATGTTTTTTCACTCTCCTTAGACCATGACCTCTCCCAACTTCCAGGAGAAAACACTTACGATCCTGCTTTAACTGTGAAGCTTCTTAGGATGTGCCTGTTTTTCAGGCATGACTGGAAGACTAAGGAATTTAGAGATCAATTTGAAATTTACCTAATTGAACCAGGTCTAGGACATTTTTTTCAATCTAGACTCAGGCTGGGGATCATTTTAGCAACACTGTCACTCAAATCTGTCACTCTGGGATGAATGATATCTTCTCATCTCCATGCACTGCACTTCGGAGCATTCGGTGTTAGACTCAAGGTTGTGCTGTCCCTGTGCATTAAGTGGCAAAATGTACAAGGTAGTTTCCAGCAGCACAGAGGAGTAAAAACTCAGGTTCTCTTTCACCAAAAGTATTGCTACTACGTAAGTTTGGACAAGATCAGCTTGTCAGTAGGGATCAGGGAGTTGAGGCTGTATCAAAGCAAGGCAGAGGTGAGGACAAAGGAGAGCTGAAGGATGCCTTTAGCCAAGTCTCAGCCTGTAATTTAGAACCACTGCTGAATTGGCAACTGCTCTGATTAATGATTTCTGCCATCTTTAGTTCTTGGGGAGATTCTGTCCTAGCTCAGTTATGATTTTATAGGACTCTTCTGTCCCAGCTGGTCTCGAGCAATGCAGTGCACACGGGCATAAAGCTGTTGGTTCTTAGGAACTGCAGTCTCACAGTCTCATTTGCCCTTGGCAGCTCTTGTTTCTGGTAGCATAATGCACCATTTCTTCACCCTGACATAGCGCTGCAGCTGCTGGGCCAGTGGGCAACTTGAACAGGGAGCAAGAGCCTGGACTGGCTGCTGACCTTTTGGTGACAACTGGTTTGTCAGATTCTCTGTCTCAGAAGGAACCTGGAACAGCTTTTATGTAAAAACATCTGTTGTATTTATAAACCCGCACTAATGCTTGAAGAGGTGTGTGAGAAATTCTATATGCCATTTTCAGATAAACTTTGAAAATCCTGGTATATATCAAATAGATCATATACTTCATGTATAATCATAAAATGGTAAATGTCATTCCACAGCATGTGTATCTTTGCACATTGACAGGGATCAAGATTATAGATAGAATGGCAGGAGATGGAAAGAAAATAATATTCCCACTTTTATTAAAGATTCAGTGGTCGATATGGCTTGGATACTACCCTTTAAGAAATAAACAATTTGTCAAAGTGACCAAAGCAATTACTGGCAAGTTTGTCTTTATTATTATTACTATTATTTTTATTTGGCTCTTCTGTACAATTGCACAACTTCACTGTTCTTTTCTCTGAATGATCAGATATTGATTTACTGGTAGAAGATTTTGACCAGACTGATTGTAAGAGATTCCTATTTCTTTTTACTGGATTTCATAAGCTGATTAGAAGAACTTCTCCAAAGAAATGCTAAAAGAGTTGAAGGCATCTGAGCTTTCTGCTTTGGCAAAATCTTATAAGTGATATCAGGTGGATTCTGTTGGGATGGGAGCTGGTTCTGATTACAAGTGAGGATTACAAGGGGTGCTGTGGGAGAGGAGCTGTTGATGGTTATGTCCATACCAGCAAATAGTGCTGTGCATGGGAACAGAACTGTAATGCCAATTACAAAATGCTGGTCCTGAAGACCTAATGTCCACATAAATGTATTTTTGACATGTTGGACTAGTTCTGGTTTGGTCCCACATGCTCCTCCAGTGTCTTGAGTCCCTGGTATGTGCTCCTGGAGAGCTGCTCCAGATTTAGGATTCCTGAAGGAACCCTGCTAGTGGTCTCCAAGGCAGCACTGTGTTCTATTGGGAAAGCTGCTGATCTGAACTACAAATTGGCGTAGACACAGATGTTAAATGTGTGGTCCTATCTCTTGAATAAGTAAATTGAGACCACAGGAAGAGGCTCTTGGAGGAAGTGGCAATACTAGTTCTGATTTACTGGTGGATAAAATCAAGGTCCATTAAGAATTATTACATAAAAAAACCCTTAATGTTGTTGACTTGGTTTGACACACAGGAGAAAGCAAGGAAGCTCTTTCTAGGGCTAAAACTAAAAGAAAAAGGGGAATCAGCATGAAAAGAAGAGAGCAGAAATGTCAGAAACACCACTGCAGTTCTCTCTTTAGGATAGCTGCGGTATTTTGATATAGCCTATGATGACTAAGCCACTGGATTCAAGAACTGCCTGTGTATTGAGAACATAAAAATGTTATAGTCTTACAAGACTTACAGTCTTACAAGTCTTATAGTCTTTTAGTCTTATCATTCTCAATGCATTAAGAATGTATTAAGAATACATTTAAGTATTCTTAAATGTTCTTATTTTTAAAAAATCCCAAACACTCCACCCATCTTAGAATCAAAATCTAATTACACTAAATGAAGATATTTCCTAAGCAGTCCTACTTGAAGCGCGTGCTGCCAAAGAAGAGTTCATATTGTGAACTATATTATGGTGAATACATCAACAAAAGGGCGGGGGGAAGAGAAACTGCTCAGTTTCTTACATGCAATGTGTTTACTACAGGCCCATCTTCAAAATCCTGTCACTTATATCACAAAATTTCTGCTTATTGAGCTGAGTTGTTCAGATAGCTCATAAGCAACTCCTACAAACCTAAACAGACTACATAAACTTAGAAGTCTTTAAAGTGCTAACACAATTAACTTTGTAAAGTTCTTTTATTGAATGGGAAAAGCTTTTCTATTTTTAAGTACTCTGTTGCTTTTGTATTTAATGTGACAGTCAATAATATCTTGACTTTACAGCCAATAGTTTATTTAAACCTAAATCTATGATGAAGGAATCTGAAAATATGGTTTGCTTCAAGTTATTCTGTATGAATTTGAACATTCAGATACTGCTGGAACCACATTGTCAACAGGAAAACTTCTCAAATTCTAGTTAAGCACATTTCCTCCTGCTCATACTGGCCTCCTAAAATACCTTGATTTGTTAGTTTCCTTCCTCTGTCAGTTCACTCTTCTGCCCAGATTTGTATTCCTGCCTGCCAGTGCAACATTACTCAGAAACCTCTCATCCTCCTGCACCATCAGGCGAGCACCTTCACCCTTTGAAAACGTTACAATTTCTAAAAATCATGGAAGAAAATTATATAATCTTAAAAGCTACTGTTCTGCTCACGGTATTAAATATTCATATTTCTATCCTTCTATTTCCATCCCTTCATACAAGTACTTCAGGCCACACTGGCAAAATTTCTGCCATTAAGGGGACCAGAGTCCTGGCCTGCACTCTCAGCAGAACCACGACATTTCCTGGCAGTCTTTCACTGCCACTTTAGAAAGGATTAACTCTTTCATTGATTTTATGTAAATAAGAGACAATCACAGCTTTTATATTGTCAGTGCTTGCTGCAAGCATTTTTTCCTTAAGCACCAACCCAAGGAACAGATTTTTACAAGTTGGAGCTGCTCAGTCAGTTCAGATGGCTTTTAAATCTCTAGAGGCCAGACAGAAGCATGATCCTTCACCATTGCATGATTTGCGTAATGTAAGGATTGGAATTAAATTTTGTTTGCATAGTGTTATGTGTAAGTATATAAATATTTTTCCTTTTTATCCATGCATTTTCTCTTCTACTGTTTTGTTTCAGTTTTTTTAATGATAGCTTTCTATAGGGGAAAACTGTCACAAACAAGCAAATGCTATGCCCTGAAAGAAAAGCTTACACAGAAGAAAACAATTATTTTGGTCAAGGAGATTTGAGACAGAACTTGACACTAAAGTGCTAAGTTTCTGAGACAGATGATGACTTACCTTGGTTTCAGGGCTCTGATAAAACTACTGTTGGACTGATGTGGAATGCTGTTATTTTATTATTTGTTCTGAAGCTTTATTTCAGGCTCTCCTACAATTCTAACTTTGATTTTAGTTGTATTTATGGATTTATTCTCTGCTGTCAACTGCAATCAACTGATTGAAATCCATAAATAATAAGCATCAGGTTTCAATTTAAGATGCAGTTATGAAATGCTATCTGAAGAAGTTTTAGGTATTTAAGCAGCTTTTTATAGCTGCCCCCCCCCACCCCCAAGAGCAAGGTCCTGACACATTCCTTGTGAGAAGGAGCAAATGTCCTTCCTGCATGTTTGTCCAGACCCATGTGACAAATCCTGCGTGGTAACTGAAGGAGAGGACACTCACACACCTGTGGAAGACTTATATAAAGTCCCAAGACATATTTTAGCATGTACCAGTAAGATGAGCAACTTGACCTGCTTTACCTCTCACAGGATACATAATATTAAATTAACACTAGAAAATAAAAAATTTTAAAAAAGACATACTAACATGAAAAAACACATTTTATTGCACTTAAGTTATAAGAAAATAAAATTTCTAAGTGAATCAAACCATAGACACAATCCCTTTAAAGGTTGTTTTCCTCCATCACATCAGGTTGTTACATAACTAAAATTAAGCAACTGGAATCTGATTGTTTTAAATCAGACTATAAATAAAACAAAAACAAAAAAAAAAAGGAGGAGAAAAGATCGCCTAGGATACAGTGTTAAACCACTTTCACAGTTCAGCTTGAGTAGAGAGGCTCTTGGAGAATGAGGCAAACCATTTTACTTTTTTCTCATTTTGTTTGCATGTGATATCTTTACAAAAACGTTTTTGCTCTGTCAGTTCCTCCCAGAAATGACTGTAACAGTTGTTTCTCAAATACTGTAAAACACTAAGACTGACCAGCAACTTTATTTTAATTTTTGCATTTTATAATATTTTTTTTTAATTTTGTCAGTTTTTTTAATGTATGTTCATTCCATTCACCACAGCCCTCACAAAGAAGAATTTCCCCACAGAACAGGCTGCAATAGCTTTGTTCCAAGGAATGTATTTTAATTTTTGCCCAGAAAAAAGAAAATAAGCTTTGCACACACACTCAATTCTTTATTTGCAGGCAAACATCACTCTTAATTGTCTGAAACTCTTCCACTCTCAGCCTCTTAGAGGCACAGTTGGCTCAAGTTTCAGTGGCAAAAAGTCTTTTTCTGTAATCAAACTAGAGCAAATTTGGAATTCAGTCTGGGACTAAAACGTCACAGCAGAAAAAAAAATTAAAAAAATTAATTTGCTTTTTTTTTTTTTTCATTTAGCAGCATAAATAAGTTTGGCCACTGGGAATACAGTACAGGGGTGGGACAACAATCCCATAATTGAAGACCTACTTCTAGCACCAGCATTATTAATTAAATCCATCAGAGGACTCTCAAAACCCAGGACAGCTTGCCACCTCAGAGCAACTTCTGCGTTGAAGAGTGTAGATGGAAGCAAAAGTAAATAGATTAAACAGAGGCTAATACTGTGACTGACATTGGCAATGGTTGGGAAAAAAAATAAAAAAGAGGAATAAAAAAAGAAAAGAAAAAGCTGTGATAAAACTGTACAAAACAATTCACAGTAATATTTTAGCTTTTCCACACCAGGAATGGATTCTTTGTTTTTGTTTGTTTTTCTCATTGCAGATGCTCTCTAGTTTTTGAAAGTCAGCCAGTGACTGCTGGTGGAGGCTGGAAGGGACCTTAGAGGGAGTCCCATCCAACCCCTTGCTTGGAGCAGGGCTAAGGGACAGCTCGTTGCTCAGAGGGGCTGCTGGGACCCAGGGTGACCGAGGGGTGCACGTGCAGGCTTGCCTGTGCAGCTTATTTTAAGATCTTTGTGGTAAAATAACTTGTTAACAAGAAGTGTAACATTTTTTTTTTTCACTCCAAATTGCTCAAAGAGATTTTGGAGGAAAGTAAAGAAATTAATTGCACCTGGTTTCATTTCTGAAGTTGTATTTTTGCAAAGCTGCCCCAGTCAAAAGCGTAGCTTTTTTATGTGATGAGACAGCAAAAGCCTCTCTTGTCAGTAATAGTTTGTCATCTTTGTCTTCTCCTTCGTAGTCTGTAGGTCTTTAGGATCTGGTGCCCCAAGGCAACATCCTGCACCACCAAGGATAAGGGATTTTTTTCCTTTTCCTTTTTTTCTTTTCCTTTTTTTTTTTTCAGGGGGGAGGGAAAGGAGGACATCATCTACACATTTGGAAAAATTAATCTTTCTGCCCTTCATTTCATATCCACGTCAAAGTCCAACACCAGCAGCTTTGTTTCCTCAGTCCCATTGCGGCTCCCAACTGCACACACCAGCTTTGTGTTAGAAGCTCTGATTCGCCACACGACGCCTCCACTTCCCCCGCTCTCCAATGTGACTAGATTTCGGATAAATTCACCCGTTTTCAAGTCCCAAAGTTTTACAGTCCCATCATCTGAGCTGGTAATTACAAAGTTCTTGTTGAACTGTAAACAGGTCACAGCACTCTGGTGCTTGTTGGGACCTGTAAGAGTAAACAAAAACATTTCTACTTGTAATTAATTAGAAAACAATGTCAGACAATGCTGCATCTAGAATAAACACCTTGCTATTTGCACACAGCTCCTTTCATCTATTAGAACTATTAGAGAACTATCAGTTTTAACTCTGGTTTTGTACATTAAAAGGTGCAGAAGCCTTGCCATGCTTTCAAAAAGTGAAGGCAGGTATAAAAAAATTCCCCAGTATTTACTTCTTTGTTTCAGTGATCTCGTTGTGCTGTATATGAGCAGTTGGGCAAACGTGCACTTGGACATCCATGAAAATGAACTTAACCACCCACAACGAGGTGACTGCTGTAAGAGTTTGTCTCCAAGTCCCTTTGAAGTGTTGAGTTTACTCCATCAGTAAATACTGACATATAGCTTAAACACTGTATGTCTGTTAAACTGTTAAAGTAGCAGTTTGCTTTAGAGGGAAATTAAATGTTCTGCTCCAACCAGCACTGCTGCATATAATATATGAGAATGATATAAGACCTTTTTCTGTGGGGAGAAACACAACCATGGGTTTGTGTGCATGATGCCTGAGTGGCAACTGTCAACATGGAGGGGAGGGGAGGGAATCTTTCTCCTTACTGAAATAAAGAAAACATCTTCCACTTGCATCTCTTGATTTATTACAACAGACAGTGCACTTTTGCCTCCAATTAAATTGGAGGCTTTGAAACATTCAAGTGACTCCTAAATAAATACATTGACTGTCTACTTTGAAATGTAATTTCCTACATATTTATGTGGCTTATTAGGCTAATATATCCATAGCAAATTGCTATCAGTCCAGACCATCTGCCTTTCATAATAGGCAAATGATTTGAATAGATTAGATTACATACATTTTGTTCTTCTAGTTCAGAAAAAGATCACACAGCTGTCATCAGAAAAATATTCAAGTTTTAAGTGGTCAGTGCTTGTTTCTTTGTACAAAATTATTTTAAAGTTTTTTTTTAATGTAGAATCTCCAGCACAGAACACTGTAGGCGGATTTACATGAAGCTAGTTTAAACTTACCTTGCAATGTCTGTAAACATTGTCCTGTTTTAATGTCCCAGATTTTGACTGTAGAATCAGCATTTCCAGACACAAGTATATTGTCCTTGAGTTCCATTCCACTTGTGAGTGACTGGTGGCCTGTTAGAGTGTGAATGCAGTTGCCTGTCTCCACATCCCAAACTCGGATGGAAGTGTCAAGAGATCCACTCACCACATGGATACCATCAAACTACAAGAAAGGTAAATCTATTACAAGCAATTATATTAGGACCTTACAAAAAAGGCTATTAATCATTTAGTCACTAAATGCAATATATATAGATACTATATATATTCAGTACAGTAGAAAGTAAGGACTCAGTAGAGATGGCCATGTTACCACAGCAGGTGCTTCATGGTCAGTGCAATTTTCTGTTGAACATGTGGGCTCTTGAGAGACAGGATTTGAAAAGAGACTCAGCCACCGGTCTTTGAAATGCAATACATCTCCTTTGAACACAGCAGATCCTGACTACCCTGCAGTGTGCAAAGGTAACAGAAAGTACTTTTCCTAAAGGAGATGTTTAAAAGCCAACCTTGCTTTTTACAAGTCCTAAGAACTTCAAGCAGGAGAATGACAACATTACCCGAATCACTTACACAAAACTGACAACATAAGAAACTGGAAGGAAATGTAACTGAAAAATGTAGAATTTAGCTATTTTGTAACCCTAATTGTGTACAGTAAGGAAGTATAACTCTAGTCATTGTAGGGAAGCATACAGGCTAACATATGAGATTCTTTTGACCAAGAGGATTGACCATGTAAAGAACAGAAAGGTGGAAAATAACTTGAGCTATAGTGACAATAATATGAGTCCAGAATTCTCAAAAAAGGGAAAAAGCAGTAGAATAAAACCAGTGGGCTTCAAGCAGGCATACTTAAGAAACCTGAGACTTCCTTCCCATAAGGATTTTATGTATCTATTCTCTGAGGGGAAGAAGAGTTCAGGACAGTTGGCAATTTTTCAAAGACACAAACTATCCTGTGTAAAAGAAAGATAGCAAATATTGTAAATTACTGAGACCCACTTGGCTAAACCACAAGGAATTGTAGAAAAAGTAGAAACTAGATCAATAGACGTGTATAAAAGAGCACACTAGGACAAAACCAGAAAGGCAGAGCACAACACAAGATAAAACTAGCAAGAGCCATTTCACTATTGTATAAAAAAAGTCCCAACCAGAATTGTAACAAAACAAAACAAAACAAAACAAAACACATCAAGAGGAAGGTCAAAACCCCCTCATTTATCCTCAGTGGGAAGGAAACACTTATTGAGGCCAGCTATTTAACTTTTTGTCTCAGTCCTCAGCCATGTGGGTGTAGGCTCACAGCAGTAATGCCAATGACAAATGAGTACAAGGTTTTGCTAGAATGGGGGAACAAAATCACATAAGGCAAGTTGTTTTAAGACAGTCTCAGAAACATGTGCTGCTATCTTTGAGAACACATGGAAGATAGACAAGTTTCAGATGGCAAATACAATTCCTTCCTTTATTGAAGGAGATGATGGAATAGGGGAATTATGGATCAATCAGCCTAACTTCAATTTCCACAAGGAACTTTTAAGCCCTTTGTAATGTGGTAAGTAGCAGCAAATAGATTTTTGGGAAAATTATCTTAATCAATATGATTTTTTTCATGATGGAGTAAAAAGTCATGTGAAACAGCGAATGTCTTGGTTGTATTTTTACAAAGAAGGACATAAATTTGAGGCAGGGACACTATTACTTTGTTCAGAGTACTATTAGAGACACCAGAAAGAGTGTCAGAGAGGTCTGGCATTTACTATTTTCATTAGGATTTGTGTGACATTTGAAACAGTAGAATTGGCCAAAAGCAAGGAGTGTAGAAGTCAAGTAAAAAGTGTGAAGATCTGAACTTGGCAGGGAATGAATGAAGGTACAGCTGCAGCCTGGGAGAAATCCTGGTTATATTTAACGTAATGTGACACTACTTGTCCATGTGGACTGACTGGTACCTGATAATGAAAGAACAAACCCAGTTAAGGGAACTCGACTATCTGGGGCTGCTGCTTCTCATAAGACCTGCAGAAAATGAGTATCTTAGAGCTTGCAGTCAGACATGGTTGGGCATGGCACCTAGATTCAAAAGAATGGAGAGTGACTAGCACACAGACTGCTTATCTGCTATATGCACTGCATTTTATACAATGCATATAAATGCATTTTAATATGCATTTTCATAGGTGAAAATACACTAAAAAAGACCCTCTGGTATCTGAATGGAAGCCATAAAAAAAACATCACTTCCAGCAAGCATTTATAAGATTTTGACTGGACCTTGTTTTGGGTCCCCTGCTTTCAGAAGAGGATGGGAAATAATCTGACTTCAAATAAAAAGACAGGGAGTACCAAGTAGCCCAACAGACTTGAGAACGCTAGAGAATTTCTATCCTAAAAAGAACTAAACCTGATTGATGTAACAAATTTTTAATTCTTTTTCCCCTTTCCTGCAAACTTTCCCTGTTCATGAGGTATTCAGAAAGAAAAGTTCAAGGCTGGGCATCAAGAGAAATTGATGGTGCTGCAGTGAAACAAACAATGGTTTGGATCAGTGAGTTATCCATGAACCCTGAGAATCTGTGGGTTACTGTGAAGGCAGGTAAGAAAGAGTAAGAAATCTCAGCATGGTTAGTGGTCTTCAACTGCTGCAAAGGGATCTCTGGAAAATATTAGGTCTACTTATGGGGAAATATCAAGATATAATAGAACCTGCCATGGAGGACTGGCTTATTCCATCTGATTATTCTATTTATGGGAGTTCTGCTGTTTGGGCCTGAAGGGCACGAGCCACCAGGCAATTTTAAGGAATCTCTCTGTTTCAAACCTGTAAGCACCTGTAGCCTCCAGCCTGCCCCGCCTGACTCCTTCCCATTTGTTTCAGAACATATCGATGTGTAATACAACCCAGTTTTTTGATCTGTTATTACCACAGTGTCAGAGCAAGACATAAATATTCGTAAACCAAAACAAGAGTCAGTGGTGAAGATAAGGTAGAATAACATCTGTTCCCAAACTGCCCCACACAAAATAAATCCTCAGAACATTTTTGAGAGGTAGGTAGGTAGGTAGTACAGCATTGTTAACTTACTTGCTGCTTGTCTAGAAAACACTCCTCAGCATATGAATATAAGAGAAGAGCTGAAGTTTCTGATAAATTTTGCTACATATTTTTGAGAAAGAAAACCAATTAGGAACTTTGTTCATATTTAATATATTATTGGGAGATATTAAATACTTTATGAAAAATGTCTCTAGCACTGAACTTCACTTTCTGGGTCACAAACCAGCGCAGTTACATGCTGAATGCCATTTC
Organism: Tychaedon coryphoeus; assembly: GCA_013398595.1. Classification (NCBI taxonomy): domain Eukaryota; kingdom Metazoa; phylum Chordata; class Aves; order Passeriformes; family Muscicapidae; genus Tychaedon; species Tychaedon coryphoeus. Next base: position 37,863 of record WBND01001775.1, read on the forward strand.
CCAATTTTGAACTGTCTTTGTTGATTTCTTTTGCAAGTCCTGACAGATTGTGGTGTGAACAGGCACAAGCATGAAATTAATTTCTTTTGCCTTTCAATGCCTGGAAGCGATGCTTTGATTCTATGAATGAACAAGATGATGTTTTGGGTTAGTAAAAGTAAGAAACGCAAGATATGAGGTTTGTGTGTATCTTTACCAGCTTTGGGGGTAACTGGTGGACAACAGAGAGATGCCACAAAGCAGTACCATAATAACCTGCACCTACATTAACATGTTGCTGTTGAAAAAGCCTCACATTTGTATATCTGGCCTGTACTCAAGAGAAGAGGAAGTAGAAGGCTAGAGATTTACATAGGATCATTAAAATTTTAGGTTCAGCCTTACTGTGAATTACAGTTTAGAATTGGAAGATGGGACTAGAAAATGAGAATAAACAGATCTCCATAAATCAAAACATTAATCAAAGAGGGGTTTTGGCACATTGACAATTGCTATATCCTCTGATTCATTTAAAACAATAAGTTTAGAATTTCTTGAGGAAAGCAAAAACATAATTCCAAAATACATGCAAGATTTGAAAAAAAAAATCTCAACCAAACAACCCACCATCAATCCACAAAACAATGTAACTTTCTGGTACAGAGATTTGGGCTTTATTGTACTGGGTCCTTTAAAAAATGCTACTCTAAAAAAAAAAATTCATTTCTAAATTAAGACAATATTTAAGTAGTGTAACAAAATGAAAGAGGGGTTTTTCACAGATGCCTCTGTATTCTTGCAGTCTGTATAATTCTGTACTAGGTACCCACAACTTAATAAACAAGATGAAATAAACTAACTTTAAATGTTACTTAAGGAAACTAAAGCAGCAGATAAAAATCACATACCTGTAACGAGTAGACTCTGTTAGTATGTCCTTGCAGTGTGTGCAGACAGGTCTCTGTCTCTGGATCCCACACTTTGACCATAAAATCATATGCACCACTTACAACCCTTCTGCCATCATACTGGACGCACCGAACGGCAGCGACGTGGCCCATCAGGACGTGTAAACACTGGCCCGTCTCTATGTCCCAGACTCGCAGTGTAGCGTCTCGAGACCCGCTGACCACTCTGCAGCAATGAGAAAACCCCTCCTGTACTTAGAATTAAACATAGAAGTACTACAACAATCACACTTGGCTACAAATGGGTTCTGAATTTTAATTTGGGACTTTAGATAGAGTTGGTGCACCAGCCAACAAAGCTCTGGCTTGGTGTGACATTTTAATGGGGTCTCAAATCACTGGAGTGTTCTTCCTTGGTCTACCCATGACCTCAGGATCTGCCTATTTGATATAATCAGCAATCAGTATTTAAAAAGGCACTTCATTCCTGAACATCAAAACAATGCCATGAGAAATTCTGTGGACTGTTGTATCTACCTATGAAAGTGTATGAACATGGTGAGCTCAAGTCAGTGCTACGGGCATTCTGTTTTAATAACTGAATTGACTAATTATAACAAATAAATAAAGATCTTTAGAAACTTCACTTTTAGTAAAGTAACAGTTATTCTGCTTGATTTTTTTTCAGTTTATACTTCTATAAGGTTTTTTAGGCAATAACAGAAATGGATGGAATGAGCATTAATGGAATTTACATAGAAAAACCTCATCATTCTTCGAAAAAGAAGATATGCAACCAACAATCTCTCTGTCAACAGCTCTATACCACAGCCAAGTAACAGAGCTATGCCAATGTCTGTTGAATCAAGACATGGTTTACTGTTGCAAAAATTATGTTATAATCAGTTAAAATTTAATAAAATACTGTAGTGACAATACTTAGAAGGTTATTTGATAAAGGGAGTAAAAGTTTGTAGCATTGACAAAAGAAGGTACTCAGTGTGGGAGACTGGATCATGGCATAACAAAGAATTAGCTTCGAAATAATGCAGACTGACTTTTTGAAGTACATGACTCAATTTTCAGTTCTCCATTTAGTATTCTTATGCTTCTACTCCTATTAAACATCTCCTCCCTTGTGCTGATTTATGTTTTGCCTGTTTTGTGTTTCACTTGGTGCTGGATGAGGTCCCCAAGTCTCAGGAGAACTTTCTGTAAGCACAATTATATACATGCCAGGCCAGGCTGTAGCTGCAGCTCTGCACAAAGCTCTCACCTTTTCTCATGGAGATGCATGCAGCGCACAGTAGAGGTGTGTCCATACAAGGTGTGGATGCATTCCCCCGTCTCAGCATTCCAGACTTTCAACGTTCTGTCTGTAGAGCCACTGATGATGATGTTGTCCCTCATCTGTGATGACCAAACTCCGCCTGTGTGCCCAACTAGTGTTCTCAAACACTGAAAATAAATATTTTCCTTAGTTACCCTTTTAACACAGGGGAATGGAAAATTTAAGAAAAAGCAGTCTTGGAGGTAAGAGTTGGCTCTCGTAGCAAGAGCCAGAAGACCCCTGGAGACTTCTGACTGAACAAAAAAATTCCGCTTTTAAAAAATACTCATCAAATTTCTCTCTCAATTGTTGGTACTTCAACTACTAGGAACTTTTCTTGCAATCTTTTCCTTTCCAAATTTCTCAATACAAGGACATGTTTTGCAGCCTTGAGTCATTTTCCTGGTATTTTTCTGAGTCACTGCAGGATTTCCAATAGCGTTTTGAAGTGTGTTAGAAGTGGAGAGCGCACACTTTGTAATTTTACCACCAATCTATAAACCATATATTTTTGTTGTATTTTTCTGTTTGTTTATCCAAGAAACACTGTACTCTAAACCACAGGTACAGCATCACTCCTGCAAAACAATGTTTCAGACCTTTTTCACACTTTACTGTGGCCCAGGAGAGAACCCCACACTTCATAAACACAGCCTCCCTTCTCTGATCCCAAATGTATGACATGATTTCTCACTATGTACAGACAGTGCTTGCTCACACCTTCTTCTATAATACCCTTGTTGGCCCGCAACAATGGCTTGTCTCTGTCTCCCAGCCTGTTTTCCCTACAAGCAATGACTATATATGCTTTCCCACCAGGCAGCAATAAATGGTAATTAGCACAGACAAGGAAAGATCCTTGCAAGACTCCTTTAGAAAAATACTCCGTGAAGATTCTGCACTTACTTTAACAACATGATCTCTATAATTACCCATTTTCTAACCCATTTAAATATGTGCCATGTTGATTTTTGCATTTTTCTATTTTCTTCAGTTCTGTCGTGGGGATAGAGTCTTTCCGTGCACACAGTGATCTACTTCTGTACTGTTATTTTTATCAGTCAAACCTGTAACTGCATGAGAAAAGAGGTCAAGGCAGTTTGAGGATCTCTTTTTCTGTAATCTAATGCTAAGTGGCATTAATTGCCATGGCCTTCCTTTAACTGTTAGTTGACTCCTCTTGACACAGTACAATATTCTTTATCTGAGACAGTGTATCCGAAATACCCAGTCCTTCGGTTTACTCTATTTAAATATCGATGCATTTTGGCCTTCTACTGTCCTGTACTGGATCTTCTCCTCGTGATCATACCACTTGAAAATGCAGTCATTTTAAGCCAAGGATTACTTCAGAAAAAAAAATCAAATATGGATTATCTGGATCAACTCTAATAAGAAAAAACATAACTTTGGTAGTTGGCATGAGTTTCTGCTGAAATGTTCTATTATCACTGCACGCTGTATTTCCATCATACGAATTTTCTTCTGAAGTATTTTTTCTGCATTAGTGACAGTATAGTAATTTCTGTTTTTAATATCCTGCGCTATCTAGCATCGTTGAAAATGGTTTGCTTGTTTGTTGTACATAGGTTTCCTGTTCTTTAACAATTTTTAACTTGTCTTATGCAATTACTGGCTCCTGGCTTAATTCACTGCTATCAAATACATCTTTTTCAGCTCATAGCTGATGTTCATTTCTACAGTTCTCTTTTTTTCTTATTTCATTGTTGGGGGTTGGGTTTTTTTGTTTCTTGACTGTGTGAGTTTAGAGAATTTTTCCCATTATGATGCTAACAAAGCCTGCCAGCTACGCCTAGGATATTCTGATGATGCTAGGAGAAAAGGGGTAGGTGGGAGTGGGCTTCCGGGCGGGGCTGCTCGTGTTTCCGACGAGGGGGCGGAAAGGACGGACCCCCGTCTGCTCCACAAGTGGCCAGAACGCCAGAGAGCCAGACGCCAGTGTCAACTTCCCTTTGTCTGTCCTGCTCAGCCTCCTACCTCTGGGAATACAACTGGTCTCTGGACACAATGGTGAGCGAAGAGCCTGTTCCCACCTGAGCCCAGCCCGGCCGTGGCTGCTCCCCTCCACCTCCCTCGCTCCCACCTGCTCCTGCAGCTGTGCCAGCCCTGCCACGTGTTACATCCCCGGGAACGGACACAGATGGAGTGCGTCGGCGGCCAAAGAAAGGACTGGAACTGGGTTATTTTCTTCTGTTTTTGTCGGTAATTTTAATAACTGCTGTTGTTTTCTACCTGTGCGGTTAGATATAGTAGTAAAAGAGCTGTTACTTCTACCCCTTATCTCTGCCTTGAGTCCTTGATTCCAAACAATTGTAATACTTAGAGGGGGTGAAATTAAATTCTCTATTTCAAAGGGGAACTTCTGCCTTTTATTGGCAGAACTCTGTCCTAGAAACCAGGACAGTCATCCAATGTGGTCATATTTTAAGAAATCATCCTGTTAAAGCAGTAAGAATACAGAATTCTTATTTTGGGCTTTAGATCTGTCAAGGGAATATTTAGTCATGTTCATTTGCACAAACTAATCTTTAGGGTTTCCTTATTTTATTAATTCTTCAGCATCAGTAAGCATGAGAGCTGATACAGCATGCTTCTATCTTTCAGGCACAATTTTTGGCTCTCTTAAAGGTTTGGGGTAAATGGCCACACTAGGTTTTGCAATTACTTTCAAAAAATTACTGAACAGTAATTAAGTCATGCCACTGTGCTTAACTTGATATATTTACGGGAATGGTTAGCTTTTGGGAGTGTGGTATGTACAAGGAAAGTATTTTTCATTTGTGTTTAGGTTGCCCTTTTCAATTAAAATAGACGCAAATTTCATTATGGAAATTATTTGTTGTATGGAATCCAACAGCAGCAGGGTAAGGCTGCCTATGGCTCTTAATTTTATTCTTACCCACAGTAGGATTAACAATCCCTTCAAGGATTTTTTGGGCATGCAATGACAAATGCTGAATACATTCAGCTTCCACATTGTGAAGTGGATACCTTTTACATCTTAAACATGTTATCTTCAGCAGCTGCCCTGTTTTTATCTATACCATTAAAACCAAGCTAAGTGCCCACAACACCAGTCTAAAAGGAAAAAGTACTGTTTCACCAAGGTCTTTTCTACATTGGTCGATCAGTCACCTCAGATAAAAAACCTGTGGGCTGAGTAGTTGTGATGTTCTAACACGACTGAAATGCTCAGTACTGTCTTTTTGATTGCACATACTGTTTGCTCCTCTAAGCCAGAATTAAATTATTGAAGCTTATTAAATTCCTGCCTGAGTTGGATCTAATTTAATAGGAAATATTTAAATCTAAAGCAAGTTAATTTTTTTTTGCGGCTCAGCAATATAGTAGGTTGGAAAGAAAAACAAACCCTCTATTTGAAATCTCAGCCAGTAAAATGAACACTCCATTGCAAAAACTTGAAAACAATTGAAAGAATGCTAGAAGATAAGTGAGAAAATGAGACCCAGAGGGGTAAATGCGGCCTAAGTTAAGCTTTAAGGAAGATAAAGTAATGTTTCTGTCCAAATTCTTTAAAATCCATGTCACAAACGACTCCACAAGAATAGCAGAATTGCCAAGAGAACAAGGACATATGCCAGTGGTAACATGAGTAGCATAGCAATTTCACATCAAGGTGACTTTTGAACTGGAGGAGTTTCTGTGTGGGAAAAGGCAACCGAGATATTTATCTGGTACATCGTCTGATTCCTGGTCCAGGGGCACCAAAGGGTACCCTGCAGCGTGGTCTGATGGCATAGTAGCATTTTTGCTGTGCCAGTGCTCTGCATGTGGCTCATTTCCCATGAAATCCAGCAGAGCAGCAACCTTACCTTGCCTGTCACTGCTGACCACACTTTGAGCGTGTTGTCGTCAGAGCCGCTCACGATCCGGTTCCCACAGAACTGCAGGCACGTGATCACGTGGTCATCATGGCCCTTGAGCACCTGGCAACCAAGAACACAAAAGCAACAGTCACAACTTAATGCAGGAGATTAGCGAGAAGCAGGACAAACAAAGTGCTCTTCTAATTCATAAATTACAAAATGCTAGAGCTGCTTCAGTAATAGTAAGGCTCCTTAATCCTGTGTGTCAAGTCTAATTTACTGCCAGCTGGGACCAAAGAAGGTGTTTCCTTCCTTCCATGGAGTGATGCTGCATTGCTTAGCAGGCACATTGCAGTTAGACACTGCAAGCCTCCTAAAAGTACCAGGAAAAATCACTAACAGAAGTGGGAGGAATTAACAATTGGACACTGCACTATACCTCTGCAGTTATTCCATTTCTTTATTTTTCAGTTGAGTTACTGTTACCTTTTGTTTCAATCTTGAATAAAAAGGATGGGCTGATTATTTGCTGAATATTTTGTATGTCAGTGGTCAAGGCTGACTACATCTATTTTTTTCCCTTACCATCCAAGCACTGTATTGTGTTAAATGCCAGGCAGCACCAAAAGCGAAAACTAGAAAACCATCAACTCATGTAAATACAAATAAAAGCAACAATTTCATGTGTTGGGAATGTGGACTGCAATGTTGCTTTACAGAGGTGGGATTTTCAATGGTTGATTTTGGAAAAACTGTAATTCTGTATATATTATTGCAATGCAGCAAAAAAAAAAACCCCAAAACTCCTAAGTGGAATACATAGGATGAATAATTTTTTATTTTAGATATCCAAACATTTTTCAACATGTTCACTGAAATGAAATGGCATTTGGATAATGCTAGAGGCTGTGATTTTAACAATAATTCCAAGATAACTTGATGTGGCATATCAAGGCAAGAAATACAGGACCGTTGCAAAAATGTACGTAAGTCACGGCCAAATAAACGGCACAATATAGGCAAAGGTTTTCCATGGGAATTCTTTTGTTCCTCTTTTATTTTGTTATTTTTAATTAAGAAAACAGGTAAATTGCCTTAAAACCTTAAAAAGCCACAAATGTGGGTTTTCTTCACATTTCTGGCTGCTTGTTCATTATCAAATTTGATTAGAGAGTTGCTATTTTATTTACAAAAGGTTTGAAATACTGAAGATATTCCATATCTTCATATTGGAAAGGATGCAATGATAAATATCAATGTCATTAAAATAATTTTAACATTTAGAAAACTCCACAAAAATCTTAACACAGAATGAAGTTATTGTCTTGTGCTGCTCAATTTTGAAAAATCTATTAAAAAATAAAGCATTAATTGATCACTGAACAGCTGTGGAGTACTTTTATGTTGTAAAACGACCCAGCTCTACCAATACATATATATACACTTATATATACGTGTCCTATGTTTAAATATAAGTATTTCAATCAAGTTGCCATGATTACCTGTCTCAAAGCGACTTGCATATTTATAAGAATTCACAAAATTGTACAGAAATTCTTGGAAGTGCAGTGAAAGGATTCTGCAGTACGAAGCATAACACATTGCCAAAATGGTGGTCAGAACATAATTTAAAGCCAGGGTAAGCTAAAACACGAATTCTTTTTTTCTGTAGCAATTCACTGATTTTTGTGCATGGATAGTCTTGCTTGTCAAAAGGAAAGAACCCGAGCTTCGAACTGATTCACGGCCCCATGCACAGAGCTCAGAACCTCACCTTGGGCGATTTCAGTTCTCCTCGCCGCCAGTTGGTATCAATCCTGTGCTGTCTGATGTAGGCGCTTTTCCACGGACTGTGTATAAAGCCTGGTTTTATTACTTTCCTCCTCTTGATATGTAATGGTTCATCAATCCCTAAAACGTATTTTAAAAAAGCAGGGGGAGGGGAAGAGATAAGGCCACCACACAGAAAACACCTTCCCTCCAAAACCTTTCTGTGACCCCGACATTAAAATATGGCAGAAATGTAACAACCTCCTGCAGGCCAACATTTGTGTGTCAGTGACACCACCCTGCTCCTCAGAGATTTATGCTCAGTCTGTCCTTGTCAGCTCAGCATAATCATTATCACAATCATGACTGAAAATGCTATAGTTCATCATTCCCTGCTGACAACCTCCTAGTTTGGGTTTGGGTCCCTCTTTCCAAGGTAATGCAGCAGAATATTGCCTTTTACAAATGCGTATGGTCCAAAAATCTCCTTAACCGCTTATACGCTTATTCTGGAACAGTTCAACAAGTCAACCTTTCTGTCTCTGGTTCTCCACTCTGGTCACCCATCTTCATTACCTTTAAGTTCACTGTGACTCCTGGTATTAGTGAGCTTTTAATTACTTTCTTGATCTGAAAGGCTGAGTGCTTTTGGCATTCTCCTCTCTTGGCTGGAATTTAAGTCATAGCTATGCCCTTTCTGACTTGACACTTAAGCAGTAGTGCTTTGTTTCAGCCTTGCTACCACAGATACAGCTTTTTTTACAATTCTCCCACCCTGCTCTCTTTTCTATGCAGCTCCTTTATCCACTGCATTTCATTACTGGCAGGAGTCTTTTCTCTTGCCAGTATATGAATTTCACTCTTCTGCCTTTAGCCAGGTCTTTGCCTGCAATCTTGCATTAAGGGCTCCTTCATGACACTGAGCAGCTCACTGAGGCTAAGAAGGCTGCAATACTGGCCTGCTTGCCTGTGCTCTCCTGCCTGGATGCATTCATTCTTACTTTAAGCTCACAAACGTAAGCTCATTCCCCTCTCAACCTTCTCCTTTTTTCTCACTCTGTCCTTTTAAAGCATTTTCACTGAAATTTTTAAGAGAATCTTTAGAGAAGATTTAGGAGATCAGACGCCTGCTTTCCATCACAAAAGAAAACCAGCCAGTTTAGGTGCCCTCACAGATAGCCAGCCAGAACTGACATTATCTTTTTTGAAGCCTTTGCATCAACCCCTCACAAGTCGTTGTCTCCACATACTTGAAGACAGTCTGGACAGGGTCCTGTGTCCAACATGAGACTGCTCTGGATCACATGTATGCGCTCTTCTATCCCCCTCCTTCCTGGCCCAAACACACTCCATTGTTCCTATAATTCTCCTTAAAAAAAAAAAAGCTTACATTCTCCAGGTGCACAAATACATGGCCACTTTCATGGGAGCCTTTTTTTGCCTACTCATATCAGTGCTGGAGCACCATATCTTCTTGAATAGGCATCAGCAGAATAATATCCATGTGGCTAATGGACTATGTGCACCTCTCCAAGCAAATCTTTCAGCACATTCTCCCACTACCATGTGCCATCTCTGCCTTAATTACCCTACAAGTGATGTGAAATTACAGCAGCCCTTCTACCAACCACTGAAACAGTTTTTCTTCCACACTACTGTTGGGTTTTTGCTCCCTTGCTGTCCCAGTCTAAAGAATTTTTCCCATTATCATGCTAACGGGGCCTGCCGGGTTACACTCATGCTCTTTTGACTGCTCTGGACAAAGAGGGGGGGCTGGCCCTCGGAGTGGGGGGGCGCTACTCGTGCATCCGGCGAGCTCGGTGGAAGAGGAACTGCCGTCTCCAGCCCACGTGGCCAGAACACGGGGGA
>WBND01001776.1:22929-50187 GCA_013398595.1 Tychaedon coryphoeus
ACCCACAGCAGCTGCCAGGGAAGAGGATGTTGGAGGTGCCACTCCAAGGCCAGGCACTGCAGGATCCTGTGATGCTCCTTCCCTCCTGCTGCAAGGCCCCAGGGCTGGCCTGGGGAGGGGGGGTTTGTTTTGCTGCTTGCAGCACCACAGAAATGAGGCAGCATCTGAGTGCCCAAGGGTTGTGAGACTTTCCCTTCACGTTGGACTCGTGATCAAAGGAGGAAGAGCAGTCACACTCCCGGGCTCGGGGTTTGCTTTCTCACTTGTGAGGACAGTTCCAGAAAAACCAATGTTTTATCACCTCCTGGTTAACACTTCCAGGCTCCAGGTGCTTGTGGTGGCCACGAGAAACGAGAGATTCCTGCACCCCACCCAGATCCCAGCAGTTCCTGCATCCATCCCACTGATAAATCCCTGCATTCTTCATCAATCACTGATCCCTGCATCCTTCATCCCACCACATTCCCGAGTGCCCAGGGCTTGCATCTGCCTCTCCCTGAGCTCATGGCTGTATTTAAGTGATGTCCAGCACACGTGGGGGGCTCAGACCCAGCTCAGGGGGTGCTGGGGGTCCCCATCCCTCACTGTCCCCCCCACAGCAGCTCAGCCAGGGCTTGTTGTGCTCTCCCTGCAAAACTTCTCCCCCTGGCACAAATCAGCTCCTCTGGGAACACAGGTGAGGTTTTGCAGCCCCAACCTGTGCTGGACACCTGGACAGAGCCCTCAGCTCCCCATCCTGCTCCTGACCCCACACCTGCAGCTCCAGCAGAGCAGCAGCAGCTCCTGGGTGGGAGAGGAGGAATTGCTGGCACCTCCAGGGCTTGGTAAAAGAAAATCAGGAGAGTGTGAAAGGGGTTTTGTCAGCTGCTCTTGGAGTTTCCTATTGAAACTGAAAATGGAGTGAGAGAACAGGCCCTGAGTGTATTTTGGCAATTTTTTGGTGAAGTAAAGCAAAGCTGTCAGAAAGATCTGGAGAAGCAGAGTCCACCTGCAGGCCTCACTCTGCTCATTCCCTGAGTGATTCCCGAGGAGTTGGGGAAAAAAAAACCAAAGAAAACAAAACCACGGAAATTGAAATAAATGATCCCCAGAATCATGGGGATGGAGTTTTAAGAAAGCTCACAGAGGAAAGGGATGCAAAATTCCTCGCTGCAAAGGGATAAAGCAACTTCAGACTAATGGAGATTAGGAAGAACCTCTCCCAAAGGATTGGTTATCCCATAAATTAATGAATCTGTGGTGTCACAGCCCTCAGCCACAGGGTCCTGAGTCATTGCCTTAAGTGCTGCGAGGGCAGAGCACCCTGTCCTGGAGCAGCTGGGGCTGGGCACTCCTGGAGATTGAATGAGATCCTGTTATCCCATTGTTCTGTCCCAGAAACCCAGGTATCCTGACAGGGACGCCTTCCTCAGAGATCTCTGCTTTTTTAACATTAAACCTCGCCATTTTAGTCAGCTTTCATGACACCAAAGAAACAATAATCCAATGGATTTGTTGTTATTTATTGTTGGAGCTCTGGCTGTGCTGCTGTTCCACAGCAGCAGCTTTGTGGTGAGGGTTGATATTAAGAAATAATAGCCAGGAATTAACAACAATTCCTTAATTATGGATGTGATCTCCTTTCTGTGCCTAACATCATTCCTGAGTTGAGGAGCTCTGAAGGAAAATGCAGCCAAGCTTCCCAGGGCTATGGAAATATGGAAATTCCCACCAGAAATGCCAATGGATCCAAGGCTTCAGCCTCAGAGCCCAAACCCGGCGTGGATTTGGGAATACAACAGCATTCCCTCAGGATTTCACCCTGACATCCTTCCTTCTCTAAATCAGCACCTCAAAACCATTTAAAAGCCTTGAAAATAAAACTGATGGAGAGAAAGGGTTGTTGCTGTTTCTTAAAGGGGCTCCAAGGCAAAGGGGCGTGAGGGAAAACCACAAGCTCTTGTTAATTTTTTCCAAAATCCCAATGCCTGCCCCTCATTGCCATCCCAGTGCTGTGACCTCCAGGACCATCCCTGCTCTCCCAGCAGATGGAAATGGCCAGGCTGTGACAGATTGACCAGCAGAGCCTCCTGGATGGATTTCCCACAGATTGCTGCCGGGCCGTACAATGGACACCGATAAATATCCCAGCGGGAAATACACGGCACCGCACCTCCCGCTTGTGCCACGGGGATCCAGCTGAAAAAAGCCCTTTTCCCTCGGAGGGGATAAATCCTTCAGCCCAACCCTCTGGTGGGAAGCAGAGAAGGAGCAGCAAACCCTTTGTGACCCTGCCCGGAGTCAACACGTGGTCAAGCAGAGGTCAAGGGGCCGAAAAGGGGATTTTGTGCCAGTCCCATCTGCTGGCAGAGCACCCCAAAGGTGCAGCGGGGCTCAGGCTCCAGGCTCGGGCTGTTCCTTCATCCAGACAGTAGCAATTATCATAATCAAGCAGTTGACTCCAATTACGTCCTCTCCTCGCAGCCAGGGGATGGGCACAGCCCAGGGAAAGTTCGCAGCCGCGTCGCCTTCGCATATCTTAATCTAAAATGACAGGGTGTGACACGGGGGGCCGGTGACCCTGCCAGCCTTCAGCTGTTCGTGTGGCAACAATTTCCAGCCCCAAATTACTCCCAGGCAGGGCTTGATTGGAGGTTCAAGGCAGCAGGAGAGAGAAGCCATTTAGGGGACTGAAACATTCTTCACAGCCCTATTTAAATACAATTTACATTCCAGGCTCTGCTGTTGGTGCATTGTTAATTGCACCTTGTACCTCAGTTTATTTTGTACTTGAAGGGGGTTTTGCTTTGCTGTTGTTTTTCAAAGGCCTCCTTTGCCTGCTTTTTTCTCTTTTCCTAAGGGGCTGTTCTCAGAATACAGTTCCAGTTCCTGGAAGGGAAAATAGATTAGTGGATTTAAAGGCCAGGAGGGACAAACAGATCATCTCGGTGACCTCCTGCAGAAGACAGGCCAGGACATTTTGCTCAGTAATTCCTTTGTCTCCATTTGTCCAGACTTAACCCAATCCCTTGCAGTGACCAGAGCGCCCCTTCCAGAAAGGCTGGCTCCATCCAAAGCCATGGAATCTCCAGGAATCACGGGAATATCACGGGAACCTCCAGGTCCTGGGGCAGCTCTTGCAGTGCAGCATCACCTGGAGCAGTCACAGGGGGAATCTGGACACCCCTGGGCTGCAGGGACAGCCTGGTTTGGTGGTGGCATCTCAAATCTGACCTGGAATCAGGTCCCTGCTGTGCTTGGTGCTGGAGAGAGGGGACAGAGCCAGCCAGGAATGTCACCAGCACGAAGGGACAAGGCAGGCAGGACAAAGCCAGCTGTGGAAGCCTCATTTTCCAGCTGTGTTTGTTGCCTCACCTGAGGTGAATTCCATCCAAGGATGGACAGAAAATCCCACACAGCTGAATTTTGGGGGTGCAGACATTTCTCTCTTCTCAGAACTGACCAAAGGCTGAATTCTAACCTGGTCCTAACAAAGCAAAAAGTCTCCCAAAATCCCTTTCCCTCAGCCATGCAGAAAGGGTGAGCGGAGAGATGGAAAATGGATTTGGAATTTCCCAATGTGGGTGGAATTTCAAACCTCAGCTCTGCTTCCAAAAAACAAAAACAAACAGAACCAAACAAAAACCCAAACAAAACATCTGTTGGGGAGCAGAGGGGTGAAACACTGCAGAACTTCCCACTCCTCTTTTTCCAACTTGTTCTGCTCTTGGTTGGAAAAGCCAAAATCTCTCCAAGTGCTCAGGATCATTTGTGACTGTGACTTCCCACCAGGCCAAAAGCCAAATTTGGATCCTGGCAGCTGGAGCTGGCACCCAGGAATTCTTGCTTTAGGAGCACCCTGAGAGGTGCAAACATAGTCTGACAAGTGGGATTGTTCAATCTGGAGAAGAGAAGCTTCAGAGAGACCTGGGGGAGCTGACAGGAAAGGTGGAGAGGGAATATTTACAAGGGATGGAGGGACAGGACACAAGGAATGGCTTCAAACTGTCTGAGGGCGGGGCTGGATGGGATATTGGGAATAAATCCTTCCCTGTGAGGGTGGAGAGGCCCCAGCACAGGGACCAGAGCAGCCCCTGGATCTCTGAAGTGCCCAAGGCCAGCTTGGACATCAGGGCTTGGAGCAGCCTGGGGTAGGGGAAGGTGTCCCCATGGCAGGGGCATGGAAGGAGATGAATTTTAGGTCTCTTCCAACCCAAACCATTGTGGTTCTCTGAGTGCCATGCAGGTGGCAGCCAGGAGGAAGGCAGAAACCTTTCCCCCTGAAACTCCTGCCCCCAGGACAGGTCTGCTTCTGCCCCAGTGACACCCAGCAGCCAGAGCTATTTTGGCATTCTTTTCTTTGAGCCCCATCTGCTGGAGTCCCATGATTTCGTGACACTTTTGATCTTTCCCTCGTTCGTTCCCATTTCAAAATCCCCCTCTGAGCCTTTGCAGCCAAGGGCAGAAGCCATAAACCCCAAGAAATGATATAAAACCATCAAACTGAGGAATTTCAGGACAGCCCCACGATTCCACAGCTTCTGAGTGCCGCTGGCTGGGAATCCCTGGTGCTGCCACTGCCCCAAGGAACCTCCTGGGCCTGGTTCTCATTTCCATGGATCCCCTTCCCGGCGCTCTGGCCACGCCAGGAGCTGCTGGGACATAAAAAGGTGTCGGTGTAAATGACAGCTAAGCCCACTTGACCCCAGCCTAATTCACTCCAGCTCTGGGGAGGTCTGGCTCAGACACCAAACCTGGATGGAGAGACAGACAAATGTGCTCCAACCTTCTCCCCAACCTGCTGCTGCTCCAGAGGTCTGGGATTATCCCGGTGATCTCACTCCTGCCTTCCTTCTCCTCTCTCCCCTTTTTCCCATCACACACACGTCCTCCTGCAAAGGGGGGAAAAAAAGCAGCGCCGTGGAGGAATGTGGAGGGTTTGGGAGCCCCCTGAGAGCAGGTAGATCCATCTGAGCAGCGCCTGCCTCCTCCGAGGCGGGAGGAGATCGGTTTACATAAGTGCTTTGCCATATGAAGGAATAATTCAGCGGTATTAATAGAGGTTAAGGTTTCCCAGGAATCCCAGGCAGGCCCCGCAGACACAGGTGGGTTTTTTCACTCGCAGGGATGGGGGGGGTAGCACAGCTCCTGCTGGCAGAGGGGCTGGGGGTGCCCATGGGGTGGGAGAAGGGGTGTGGAGGTGACACCAGAACCTCCACGTGGCTCTTGGGGGCACAGGAATGGCCAGGCAGGGTGCTGGGTGTTCACAGAATCACAGAATGGGCTGGTGGGAAGGCAGCTGGATCATCCCATTCCATCCCTGCCACCTCCCACTGTCCCAGGGTGCTCCAAACCCCCATGTCCAACCTGGCCTGGGACATTTCCAGGGATCCAGGAGCAGCCACAGCTTCCCTGGGCAATCCCAGGGCCTCACCACCCTCACAGGGGGGAATTTCTTCCTTGTATCTGATCCAAACCTGCTCCTGTTCTTACCTGGGAGTTCCAGGTCAAACCTGGGATCAGGGAGGGATCTGTGTGTAGGACACTGGGATGGGATGAGCTCATGATGGGCCCCACTGAATCCCAGAACCTCTGAGGCTGGAAAAGCTCTTCAAGGCCATCCAGTGCCCAATCCCTGCTTTGTCACCAGCCCAGAGCACCGAGTGTGACATCCCCACTTCCTTGGACACCTCCAGGACGGGGACACCAAACCTCCCTGGGCAGCCCCTCCCGGTGTCTGAGCACCCTTTCCATGAGGAAATTGTGAATTCATCCCAGCTGGAGTGGGCTGGGCCGGCGCCACACTGGGAAATTTGCTTTTCCTGAGCTCAGGCTCTCCGACCAAGCTGAAACCACGTCCTGCTTTGGCACCAAGCCCCAGCTGGTGCCAGCCATGATCCAGCTCCTGCAGAGGTGGCTCCATCCTGACTAAGAGGATAAACCAGCATGGAGCACAGAGAGGGGGGTACAAGGAGAGCCTGGCGAGCCCAAATCCCCCTTTGTTTGGATTAGGATCCCGGATAACAGAGCTTTTCACAGCCCAGCGAGTTTTACACCACCCCAAAAATAATAATCTCTCAGATCCCCAGCGATTACAGAGCTTTCACCCTGTAAACACACACAGGACCCAGCTCCAGCCCACCCTACCTGGACTGTGCTGCCTTGCACGGATTTGGGATTTGGCCCAGAGCCTTGGGATCACAGCCCTGCCCGGAACATGTGGCGGCTGCTTTGCCCCAAAAGGGACTAACAAAGAAATAAGAATATTTGTTAATTTTTTTTTCCACTGCAAAGCAGTTAAACCTCCTAAGACACTTTTTCCAGACATCTAAATCCTTCAAAAATATTCTCTAGACTCCATAAAACTTACATTTTCCCTGGGTTCTCCTGTGAGTTATTAAAAAGCTGAAGTCCCTACCTTAAGGGCTTAGAGTTTTGGTCATGAGCAGAAAACCAACAACGTGGAGTGGCACCTCCTTGTGCATTCAGAAACACAGCCCAGAGGTGGGGAAGAGCAGGGGATCCAGAGAACAGCCCAGCCTGGGGATTTTTGGGGTATCCAGGCTGAGGCAGAGGGAGGGATGAGTGTTTGGGATCACTGATGGGCACAGCAACATTTGAGGCTGTTGGAAAATCATTGCCACATCCTCAGTGTTTGGTCTTTTCTCAACAAACGCTTGGCAAAGTTGGGTTTTAATGGCATTTAGTTCAGTTTCTACCAAAATCAAGTTTTATTCTCTGGAGATCTTGATACGCAGGCCAGAAGAAAGTTTTTGGATGCTGCTGTCTGTCCGTCCATCCATCCATCCATCCATCCATCCATCCATCCATCCATCCATCCATCCATCCACCCATTCCCAGAGTGCTGCAGTGACAGGACAAGGGGGAACGACTGAAAAACTGAAAGAGGGGAAAAGTAAATCTCCGGATATTTCAATCTCTGGATATTTCAATCTCTGGATGTCCCTGTGAGGGTGGGGAGTCCCCTGGCACAGGTTATCCAAAGGAGCTGTGGCTGCCCCATGCCTGGAAGTGCCCAAGGCCAGGCTGGAAGGGGCATGGATCAACCTGGGACAGTGGAATATTTTAGGGGGTGGGACTGGAAGAACTTTCAGGCCCCTTTAAACCCAAACCCTTCTGTGATTCCATCCTGGCGGGGTTCACACAGAGCCAGTGCCAGGTGGGTTTTTCGATCACTGCTTTGCTCCAACAGGGCTGGAATCAAAGGGATCTAAAACCCTCCCTTCTTCCCTTGAACATCAGCTTGTCTGGGCCATGAACTCTGCCTGAGCAGCTCCCTCCAAGTGCTCAGCTCTCACTTTTCCCTTCTTTTTTCCCCCCCCTTTTTTTTTCTGTCCCTCTCCCTCCCTGCTCTTCCCTCCCCTCAGCCTCCCAGAAGCTCCGGCGTGTTTTTAACCCAGGCATGAAACAATCCCAGAGCCGCAGATTGTGATGTTTCAGATAACATACGGAGAATGTAAATCCTGTCAGCAAGTGCAACAGCCGTAAAAGGCTAAAATGGATTCCTGCGGATTAGAAATAAAGCACAGAAAGGGCCCTGTTCTCTCACTTTCCTCATCCCACAACCTCCTCCACCCCCCTCTCCTCACTCCCTTTTAAAAAAAAAAAAAAAAGAAAAAAAGAAAAATCGCCTGGAAATACAAGGGGTGGGTTTTTATTTTTTCTTTATTATTATTTTTTCTTTTTTTTTTTTTTTTTCATCAACTTAAAAGAAAAATAAAATACATTCCAGGAAAAGGACTGCTGCTAAGAAAACTCAAACCAGAAAATGCTTAAAGATGTTTTAATGACTTAAACACAGGGCCGGGATTGTGTCTAAAAGTTTCCACATTTAAAAATGAAAAAAAAAAAAATGAAAAGAACAAGAAAGGAAAAAAAGGGGGAAAATTCAATATGAAATATTCAATATGAAACGTCCCCCACTACCAGTTCTGCTGGATTTCTTGCTGGATTTCTCTCCCAAACCATCGGATTTAAGCTGGGGGTTGTTAAACCAGCTCCGTTTAAGCGAAGTTTATGCTTCTGGTCCAAACCCAAAGAAAAAAAAAAAAACAAAAAAAACCCCAAGCTCCTAAAAATAATGAAGGCCACGTGAGCGCGGGTCGGAGAGCTGTTAACAAGCAGCTGACAAGTTTCTGCTGCAGGAATTAGCCCCTCATTTAGGAGGGGATTAGCAGAAATCTTCCTGCTCATTACGGGGCGAGCAGCGCTCGCTGCGCCGGGGCCGGAGCTCCAGGCTGGGGTTCAAGGGCAGCTTCAAAGGCCGAGGGGTCCCCGCTGAAGCCACCCCGTGTAATTGGTCATGACTGGGTTGGGGAGGGCCCCAGGGCTTGGTCAGAGGCTTTGAGGGCAGAGGCAGGACCTGCGACAGGGTCACGGCCCCGGCTGGATTGAGTTGGGAGTTGGGCTGGGTTGGGCTGGGCTGGGCTGGGGCTGATGCTGACAGAGTCTGGGCACACTCGGAGGGGATTGGGGAAAGCACTGGGCTCCAGTGCGGGTGTGAGCAGGGGAGAGAGAAACTCTGCTCAAATGACCCCAAAAGAGAGACAAACTCTGCTCAAACAGCCCCAAAAGGGAGAGAGGAACCCATCTCAAACAACACCAAAAGGAAGAGAAAAACCCCGGTTTAAATGGCCCCAAAAGGGAGAGACAAACCCAGGTCAAATGGCCCTAAAAGGGAGAGTCAAACCTTGGCTCAAACAGCCCCAAAAGGGAGAGTCAAACCTTGGCTCAATCAGCCCCAAAAGGGAGAGACAAACCCAGCTCAATCAGCCCCAAAAGAGAGACAGACCCAACTCAAATGGCCCCAAAAAGAGAGAGAGAAACCCAGCTCAAACAGCCCCAAAAGGGAGACAAACCTGGCTTAAAAAGCCTCAAAAGGGAGAGACAAACCTTGGCTCAGACAGGTGAAAAAGAGAAACAACCCCAGCTCAAACAACCCTGAGAGATCCATGGGCAGCTCCACCATCCGAGTGGCACAGCCTTGGCCCAGCTCTGCCCCGGGGAGCAGCACCTGGAGTGTCCTGGGCAGAATGAAACCCCAAATCCTTCAACAAAAATTCAACCAGGCCGAGCTTTGCCGGTGGATGTCCCCTGTTAGTGATGGGAATGTGGACACACAGAGGTACCCACAGGTAGAGCTGCTCCCAAAACCCCCCCAGTGCCTGGGAATGTGGGGTAGGGAACTTTGCAGTGTCCCAGAGCAAAAACATCACCTGGGTGGGACCCAAAAAAGTCCCTGTGTCCTGTCTGGAGCCAAATGTCCCACCCTGCTCCCACATCCTCCCTGCACCACAGCACCTCTGAAGCCAAACTTGGTGAACCCAAGGCTCTTCCCACAGCTTTAAGAGGGGGAAAGTCCTCTCCTACAAGGATCCTTGGTGAAAATAAACTGGTGTGGGACAGGGGATCGACCAAACCTCAGCTGAGAGCAGCCCCACTGCTCTCTACCCCTTCCCAAACCCAAAACATCTCAGCAGCTGCTCTGCCACCTTCTCCCCTTCTTCATCCAAAAACCTCGTTTCTCTTTTCCACTCCTTGTTGGGGAGGGCTGGGTGTTTGTTGGATTATTATTATTATTATTAATTATTGAACATGCAATCGTGTTTCAAACCCCAGATTTCCATCCAGAAGAGTAGGAGGCCGTAGTCAGACTTCCCAGACCACAGACTCACAGCTCTGTGGTTTTTCCAGCCAGAGTTTCCATTGTATTCTTCCCAGATGAACTTTTAAAATGTGTGTGTGTTATGTGTTAGTGTGTGCGTAAACGTGCGCGGTTTTACCTCTCTTAAAAATTAAAAAAAAAAAGATTAAAAAAAAACGAGTGAGCAAGTGAGGCTTTCAGGAGGTTAATCACTGACCTGCTGCCAAGTTGGATATGTGCATGGGAGGGGGGAGTCAAGGGTTTTAATCCCAGTTTTTGATAAATAAAAGACATTCTAGTCATAATAAAACGTGTTTTACACTTGAGGGGAGGAATAAGGGGGAGAAAAAAGGAAAGTTTTGGCCAGGCACCGCGAGCTCCTGAGCCCAAACAATGAGGTTCAGAAACATAACTGTAACGCATTAGTAAATTGACAATGAAATTGCAGTTACTTCACCGGCTCTTTATTAAACAAACACAGCCCGAAAGGGACCTGTCTGCCCCGGAGGTATTTGCAGAGGGTTCACGTTACAAACCCAGCACCAGAGCAAACACATTCCATCCAGCCGGACCCTGCCAGGTGGGGCTGGCCTGGCTTTTCCCCCTCTGTCACTTTTTCCTTTTGGTGGAGATCCCAAGTTTTACTCTGGAAATGCCTTTGGTGGCTCAGGACGGGTGGGAGAAGGAGGTTTGGGAATGGGGCATTGGTGCACACGTGTCCCTGCTCCTGCACCTTTGGAAAACTCTGAATCTCCTTCCCATCCCACCCCCAGCTCCTGGTGGTGTTCCCAACTTTTCCCACTGAATCCCAACAACGAAAATTCTCCCACCCCATTCAACCAACCAGCAGGGACCCCTTTGCAGCTGCAGCCCCAAGCAGTGACCACCAGCACTTCCCACTCTGCAGCTGCACAAAAGGGGCTTCCAACAACTTCTCCATCCCTGCCCTGCTCTGGATTGATCTCATCCACATTCCTGAATGTGGTGGTTCATAAAGGGTTATTGAAATTCCAAATTTGAATTGTTGAAAAAATGTCAATTTTTAAAAAATTTTAATTTAATAACAAAAAACTTTACGTTTGTTCTGCCAGGGCTTTACCCAGAGCTCTCTGACTCTGCAGCCATGAGCAGAACCGAGATCACCCAGCAGAAACTTTGGGAGGAAAAGCTGCAGCTCCCACACAGGATGAAGCCACCTGACAAACCCTTCACCTGCATCTCTGCCCGACCCTTCCAGCCAAATCCCAGCCCTGTTCCAGCAGGGAAACTGGGGTAATCCATCCCCACACATTTTTCAAACCCTTCACCTGCAGCTCTACCCAACCAACCCTTCCAGCCAAATCCCAGCCCCGTTCCAGCAGGGAAACTGGGGTAATCCGTCCCCACATAAACCTTTCAAACCCTTCACCTGCAGCTCTGCCCAAATCCCTGCCCCATTCTGGCAGGGAATCCAGTGTAATCCATCCCCACACATTTTTCAAACCCTTCACCTGCAGCTCTACCCAAATCCAGCCTCATTCTGGCAGGGAAGCCAAGGTAATCCATCCCCACACACACCTTACAAACCCTTCACCTTCAGCTCTACCCAACCAACACTTCCAGCCAAATCCCAGCCCCATTCTGGCAGGGAAACTGGGGTAATCCATCCCCACACATTTTACAAACCCTTCACCTGCAGCTAAACCCAAATCCCAGCTCCATTCCAGCAGAGAAACTGGGGTAATCCATCCCCACACATTTTTAAAACCCTTCACCTTCAGCCCTGCCCAAATCCAGCCCCATTCCGGCAGGGAAGCCGGGGTAATCCATCCCCACACACGCACACGCCGCAGACAAAAGGAACGTCGGCGTGTTCAGCACCTTGTGAGCCCTTGAACGGCTGCCAAGGGCCTTTGGAGAGGGGCCAAGGCCGTCCATGAGATGTGAGGGATCGGGATTCTCAGCAGCCCATGGGGTCTGGAGCAGGCTGTGCTACTGTTGGAGCCTGGTCACGACACGCTCGCCCTTGTTCGAGATGTACCTCCTGTGGAGGCGGCTTTTCCCCCGGCAGGAATTCTATCCCTGTCTGCCAGGAGCAGGGAAAAGCCTCTGCTCCTCTTTCCTGCAGCACCAGGGCTCAAAGAAGAGGTGGGTTAAGTGTTTTCCTGCTCTGCTGTCATCGAGGGCTTTGTGGGAAAACATCAGACTCCCACGAAGGTGAAACACAGAGATGGGAGGAATCCCGTGGAGCAGAGAATTTACCTGTCACTAATTCCATCCAACCAGTCTCCACCTGGACTTCAAATTTCCCCAGCTCGAGGCTCATATTTCCAAAGCCTCATGCAGAAGTCTGAGGTGATGGGAAACCACACCAAAACTCCCTTTTTTGGGGTTATTTCTTCAACACCTTCTCCACAAAGCCGAGCCTTGGAACAAGGGTGAGCCCCCAGGTGTGTTCCTGCAGGAGAAGCCAGAGCCAGGGGGATGGAGAGGAAGCAGAGACATAGCCACTGATGGGAATTTCAGTACCATGAGATGATGGAATTGGCATTTTTTGGTTGTGTCTGTGTGTTGTGGAAGTCAGGAGGTGAAAGCTCAGGGCAATAACGTGGTGTGGCTTTACACAGCCCTGCATCAAAGACAGGGGTGGGGATGCTCTGCACCTAAATGTGGGTGTAGGGACCACAGGAGGGTGATTATCTGTTTTTTTCCTCTTTGTCCCATCCTCTCAGGTGTCTCACTGCTTTAAAATCCATCAGCATCAACTCACACCAAGTGTTTCCTTTGCCATCCTGTTTTTCCACACGAGCAAACGGTGGCGTTGGCACATGGAGCCTTTGGAAGGGCTCAGCGAGGGGGGAGGCAGCAAATTCCCAGGGATTTTGGGATTTTTAACAAGGCTGGATGTCTCTCCCTGGGAGATGATGCTCTGGCTCCACCAGGAGCGTGCAGGGGCGGGTGGGGATGGGCAGGGGCTGAGCCCAGCTGCTCCAGGGAATTCCGTCTGGCCCCAAGGTTTAACGTGGAATCACACACACGGCCCCTTCCCTGCCAAAAGCAGCTTTCATTTGGTGAGTGACTGCAAAGGAGAGCTTTCCACTGAGTCCTTTCATTCCTATAGACTGGTGGAGTTTCACACTTTTTTTTTTTTCATTTTTTTTTCCTCCCAACGTGGTGCAGTCTCCCGAGTTTCCCTGTGAAAATTCCATGTTTTTCTCTGGCAGTCACCTTTTGCAGATTGCTCAGGTGCAGCCCCCTCTTTAAAGAGGTTCTGACCTTTTCCTACCTGAGACAGGGGTGAATTTCCTAATCCCACTTTAAGAAACTCACATCCACTGTGGATTTGCCCTTTATGGGCAGAGCATGAGGCAGAGAGACTGTGAGACAAAATTTACAGGGAATTACACTCTGGAGTTTCCATCTTTTCCCCATCCAGGTGGTTTCAAACATCATCTCTCCTCTCAGAAGTCTCTCCTTGATTTCAGAATGCTCCCACCTTCCCCTGCCCCATTTTCCAAGCCTTCTTTTGCCATCTGCAAAAGCCACCCTGCAGTGAAACCTTACCCTGCCTCTTTTTCCAGCCTGTCTGACAGAACAAGTCAGCTGTGGGCCTCAGCACCAACTTGAAACAACCCCCCAGTCCAGCAGGTCAGGCCATTTTAGCATCTGTACCTTTTATTTGGAGCAGACTGTTAATAATTAAGTGATGCCTTTCATACAGACATTTACAATAATTTAACCTTGCCCTTGCTGTGTAATTTATTCTTCGCAGAAGCCAATAAAAATAAAGGCCCCATATTTCGTCTCCCTCGCTCCTTCTCTGTCCATATATATAAATATATACACACACATACAGCCAGGAGAGTGTAATAGGTTTCACATATTGTTCCATAGGTATCATTAGGGTACCAGAGCCAAGTGTCTCAGTTCGTATGACTCTTTATAGGTGCCTTATAATCCACATAAAATTGAGTTTATGTTTCCTTTCCATCTGCTGATTCTAAAACAAGATGAGGAAGGGTTTTCTTGCTCTTTTTCTCAAGTTTTTTTTTCCCTACTTCTTTCCAGTCCTCACTGCACCAAACTCAAAATTTAAAGAGAAGCAACAATCTCCAAACTGGGCATCCCTTATTATCCCTCTCTGGTGATGTCTTATCTCTGACCATGATAAGTATTAAAGGCTCCAGGAAAAAGGTTGGAGCAAAGACAAATATCAAACCTCCTGCCCAGGGAGGAAAACCCATCCCAAGTTTGCCATGGAGTCATTTTTCCTGTTTCTAAATCCACAGAGCAGAGCCCAGCAGGTACATGGAATAGAAGCAAGGGAAGGGACTAAAACCTGAGATTTATTTCTGGTCCAAAAAAAACAAAAAGAAAGGAAAAAAAGCACAGGACAGGGGAAAAAAAGAGCCAGAGCTCAAAGTATTGGCTGCACTTCCATAGCAAGTCCTAAAGAGGCTACGCAGAGAAACAAAAGAAAAATATTTTCCCCTAAAGAAACATTGGTAAAAACACATTTATTAAAGCCCCAAAAATTCCATAACACTTGAGAGCCCCGGTGCTCTGCAGAGTGCTGGGCTGAGCACTGGGGCTGCCCTGCAGGGCCTCCCAGTCTGCCCAGTCCAGCCCAGCCAGGGCCACCAGCACAGCCCAGCTGGGCCTGAGCCTATGGAAGAGAGGCTGGAGCCTCAGCTGGGCTGTTCCTGCCACCCCAAAATTCCCCTTTCATGGCCCTCCTGTGCTCTAACC
This sequence comes from Tychaedon coryphoeus, assembly GCA_013398595.1. Classification (NCBI taxonomy): domain Eukaryota; kingdom Metazoa; phylum Chordata; class Aves; order Passeriformes; family Muscicapidae; genus Tychaedon; species Tychaedon coryphoeus. The sequence continues at coordinate 37,301 of WBND01001776.1, forward strand.
TGCTCTCAAACCCTCTGCTTTAGTTATCCCACCTTTGGAAGGGGAACCATGCCTGGACAGGATGGACATTGAGGCTTGGAGCAAGATGGGATGGGATGGGATGGGATACATGGGATGGGATGGGATGGGATGGGATGGGATGGGATGGGATGGGATGGGATGGGATGGGATGGGATGGGATGGGATGCATGGGATGGGATGGGATGGGATGGGATGGGATCCATGGGATGGGATGTGATTTAAGGTCCATCCCAACCCAAGCCAGGCTGGAATTCTGTGTTGGACAGGCCTGGAACCTCTGGGCCACTCGGGGGACCTGTTTCCCCTGGTAACACTGCCAAAACCTCCCATTCCATCCCAACCACAGCTTTTTTTCCCCCGATCCTCTGAAGCAGCAGCTCCATGAAACCCCCTCCCGTTTCTCTTGTTTCTATTTTCCAGCAGGAGGACAGGGAAGGACAGCCCAGACTCCTGGGGTCCCTGGGGCTGCTCCATGGTCCCTGTGAGGTGATGGAAAACTTTCCCCAGCATCAGGTGTTGCTGCTGAGTGTGAGCTGCTCCAGTCCCACCCCGAGCAAGTGTTATAAACACACAGGCACAATCTAAATATTTATGGCACATGAAATCTCCCGTCTGCTGCTGCTCAGCGCCGAGGAGGGAGGGGGAGCTACGAGGTGATTATTGTGCAGGGCCTGTAAACCCAAAATGTGGCATCGAGCTGTGGCCAGTGCCCTGCAATGGTCACTGCACCAGCACCAGCTCAGCTCAGCTTTGTCACCAGCTGGGCTAAGCCACAGCCTGGCTTCCACGGGGAAACAGCAGATGGAAAACACGGCCCTGCCTTTGTGGGCTCCTTTTCCTCTCAAGCACCTCCTGAGAGAGCGGCTGCTCCAGCTCGTAAAACCTTCCCGGGGCTGGGAAGGAGGAGCAGAGCACGCCGGGCAATTATTTCCCTGGCCTGGAGAAAAATTATGATAGAATTTGTTTTCTTATTCGTGCTATTTTTTGCTCGGATCTCTGGGGGTTTTGTTAAAGGTTGAAATAAAATTTAAAAAAAAAAAAAAAATCAACCCAATGAAAACACGAGACAACAGAAGGAGAGAGGCAGGCTGGGGGAGTTCCGTGTGTTTCTGGAACAATTGCCCACTGATCCAGCCTGCAAAGTGCTGAGTATCTGGAGGTGATAGGACTGGCTTGGCAGCAAGAAGCAGAGCTGCTTGAGAAAAATTCTCCACTTAGCAAAGTTTGTGGAGCTGGTATTGTCCAGAAAGGCCACAGCAACACAAATCCTGCTCCTTTGGGAGCCTCTTCCCATTGGGACTCTCTTCCCATTGGGACCCTCTTCCCATTGGGACTCTCTTCCCATTGGGAACCTCTTTCCATTGGGAATTCTTTCCTTTGGGACCCTCTTTCCAATGGGACCCTCTTTCCAATGGGAAAATCTTTCCTTTGTGACCCTCTTTCCATTGGAAACCTCTTTCCATTGGGAATTCTTTCCACTGGGAATCTCTTTCCATTGGGAATTTTTTCCTTTGTGACCCTCTTTCCATTGGGAACCTCTTTCCATTGGGAACCTCTTTCCTTCAGGACCCTCTTTCCACTGGGAAACTCTTTCCTTTGGGAATGCTTTCATTTGGAACCCTCTTCCCATTGGAAACCTCTTCCCACTGGAAACTTCTTTCCCTTGGAAACCTCCTTCCATTGGGAGCCTCTTTCCTTTGGGAACCCACACCAACTCCCCCAGGCCACCACAGAGACCTGACAGGGGGAATGACACCCACAGCAAATCCTTCCTCCCCTCACGGAGCTGCTGCTCCCCCAGATGTGGTGATGCCCCTCAGGAAGGGTGGCACCACGAGGAGCAATGGGATTTTTGGGATTTTAGCTCCTGGTGGCTCTGGTTCCTGACTGGCACAACCCAAGAGAGCAGCACGTGGGAGTTCCTGCACTGCTCTGCTTTCCAGGGAGTGGGGCCAGCTGAGCCCCCAAAGTCAGTGTAACTCAGCACCAGGGATGGAGCAGAAGGCTTTGATGTTTTTTCTGAATGAGTCCCAGGGCCTAATTATAAAATCCTGACAATTTCAGCTCCAGCTGGGAATTTACACAGAGTTTCACTTTGATTTTTGTAGGTGATGTGAGCACAGGATCAGCAGGACACGTGTGGGTCCCTCTGGGGTGAGCTCCACCAGCCAACACCTCCTTTCTCCAAAACACAGCCGCGTTTTATTGCCCAGCCCTGCTCTGCAAAGCCACTCTCTGCTCCAAGGAGGCTCTCCAGGGCCTCCAAGGGCTGCCAAAACAGAGCAAAAGGGCAAATTCCACATCCCCTGGAAGCGGGAGCAGGTCATGGATCGCCCCAGAGCGACTGCAGAGCACAGCCAGGCACACAGGGCTTGGCACTCCTGGCTGGTTTTGGCACTCCTGGCTGATTCTGGCACACCTGGCAGTTTTTTGGCACTCCTGCCTGGTCCTGGCACACCTGGCAGTTTTTGGCACTCCTGGCTGATTCTGGCACACCTGGCTGGTTTTGGCACTCCTGGCTGGTTCAGGCACACCTGCCTGGTTTTGGCATTCCTGGCTTTTTTTGGCACAGATGGCTGGTTTTGGAACATCTGGCAGGATTTGGCACTCCTGACTGGTTCTGGCACTCCTGGCTGGTTTTGACACTTCTGGCTAGCCATGGAACTCCTGGCTGGTTCAGGAAGTCCTGTCAGGTTTTGGTGCTCCGGGCTGGATTTGGCACTCCTGACTGGTTTTGGCACTCCTGGGGCACACTGGTTCTGGCACACCTGGCTGGTTTTGGCACATCTGGCTGATTTTGGCACTCCTCGCTGTTTTTTGGCACTCCTGGCTGGTTTTTGGCAGACCTGGCTGCTTTTGACACACTTGGCAGATTCTGGTGCTCCTGGCTGATTTTGGCACACCTGGCTGGGTATGGAACTCCTGACCAGTTTTGGCACTCCTGACTGGTTTTGGCACTCCTGGGGCACACTGGTTCTGGCACACCTGGCTGGTTTTGGCACATCTGGCTGATTTTGGCACTCCTCGCTGTTTTTTGGCACTCCTGGCTGGTTTTTGGCAGACCTGGCTGCTTTTGACACACTTGGCAGATTCTGGTGCTCCTGGCTGATTTTGGCACACCTGGCTGGGTATGGAACTCCTGACCAGTTTTGGCACTCCTGACTGGTTTTGGCACTCCTGGGTCACACTGGTTCTGGCACACCTGGCTGGTTTTGGCACATCTGGCTGATTTTGGCACTCCTCGCTGTTTTTTGGCACTCCTGGCTGGTTTTAGCACTCCTGGGACGCACTGGTTCTGGCACTCCTGGCTGGTTTTTGGCACACCTGGCTGGGTTTGGCACACCTGGCTGGGTTTGGCACACCTGGCTGGGTTTGGCATTCAACACTGGGTTTGGCACTCCTGGCTGTTTTTGGAAAACCTGTCTGATTTTTGCACCTCAGGCTGGTTTTGGAAATCTTGGCTGGTTTTGGCACACCTGGCTGGTTTTGGCACATCTGGCTGATTTTGGCACTCCTGGCTGATTTTGGCACTCCTGGCTGGTTTTTGGCACTCTTGGCTGCTTTTGGCACTCCTGGCTGGTTTTGGCACTCCTGGCTGGTTTTGGCACTCCTGGCTGGGTTTGGCACTCCTGGCTGGTTTTGGAAATCTTGGCTGGTTTTGGCACATCTGGCTGATTTTGGCACTCTTGGCTGGTTTTGGCACTCCTGGCTGGTTTTACACCCACGCCCACACTGGCACCAGCCCCACGCCCCAGCCGTGGCTCTGCTGTTCCCACGCACAACCCTCCTGAGGAATTCTGCTCCCAGGAAGCTGAGAGTGTTTCCTACAGGAATAAAAAAGGCTCTGCCCTTGGGAAAAGTTCTGGTTTTTGTGTTTTAAACAGGCAGGGTTGGATATCAGCTCGTGCTTACATGGCCTAACACACATTCATCCCTGGGATTCGGGGATTCACTGGGGTCAGCAGCGTCACAAGGAGCAGCTTTTGGGATTTTTTCCCGTTCCCCATTTCCCAGATCTCTCATTTAAACCCCTCCTATACCTCAACAAAGCACATTCCTCCAGGAACAACAGCCCAGCCAAAGGCAAAGCTACTGTGGATGTCCAGAAGCCTCCAGGCTTCACCACGTCTGAGCTCAAGCCTCCAAAAAAGCCAAAACCCTCCAGCTCAAACTAATAGACCCATCTGCCAACAGCTTCTTTCAATTTTTTGGAACCACTCTCTAGATTACTTCATTGCCAAGAAAAAGAAGAGATATTTATGATAGCAACTGGAAAGCCTTGAAATTCCAAGCGAGATCCTCGGTGGCGTAAACTGAGGCTGCTCCAGTGAGTCCAGGGGGCCACTGCCAATTCACACAGGTTGAAGAAAAGGCTCTCTGCTCTCGACTCCTGCCTCCCCAGCACGCAGGGACAACTCCAGGCAGCTCAGGCAGGCACTCCATGAACATCTGCCACTCTCTGCTCTGAAATCATCCCCTTGGAAAAGAAACAGGAGGGTAAAAATGCAGCAGTGAAAGCAAAACCTTGAACTCGGGAGCTGCAGCTCCAGCAGGAAAACCAAAAGCTGGAGGGACACAGAACAGCTGCTGAGAGTGTCCAGTAATTTCCCTGAATGTTTTGTTCTATAAACCAGGGAAAAAAAAATGTGGTTTTAGTTTGAAATAGGTTCAAGTTTGTGGGTATTAAAAGCAGGTAAGGCAGGGAGGAGTTTCAATAGCAAAGGAGCACCAGGGAGCTCTGCAGACACAGAACCCTGAGCAGGTGCTTGGATTTCTGGAACATTCAGGAGGTGCTGATGTGCAGCTCAGTGAATCCCAAATTTTCCTGTCCTGAAAAATGTTCTTTCCATTAAAAAAACCTTTCCTGAGGTGGTTTGGTGTGAGAGGGGTGGGTGGGGTTGGTCTCTCACTGGGTTGTGTGTGAGGAGACTTCTCTGTGGTTAATCAGGGGTTTAAAAATTGACTTTGTTCTTAGGCTTTGGAATTAAAAAAAAAAAAAGAATCAGATTTTGGTCAACAGAAAAAGAAAATACAAACACAGCAGACTAGGAGCAAACACATAAACTGGGAGTAACTTTACTCATGGTAACAGTTCCTGTCTTAAACTCCTCACACTGGTGAAGTGATGGAGACTCCTGCAGGACCCTACAGAGCATTTTTAAAATTGTTTTTAAAATTTTAATTTTTTTTCATGCCTTAAAAAAACCCATAAACCAGTGGTGAGCTCCTGGCACCCTGGGAGTTGGCACCAGGAACGAGCTCTTTGTTAGGTCTGAATTTAATCTCAGGGTGGAATTTTATGGCCACAACATCACCCAGCCCAATAAAGGGAGTTTATAAAGGATAAAATCTGAATTATAAGGCCGTGAATGACAGCACTTTAATCACCCCATTAAAGAGTGCTGGAGCCACTGGGCAGGTGGAAGGATCCTCGTGGGCTCCAGAAATTTTGGGATCAGCCCAGATTTTCTGGGGATTTCAACTATTTTATGTCCTTTTGATCCTTATTCAGCTAGATATTTTAAAATGTGCTAAATATCTGCCTTGTCCTAATCTCAAATTCCAAATTTTGCCTGGGTGTAACTGTTGTGCCAGCTGGTACTGGATGAGCTCCTTGAAGAGGCTTTTCCTTGAATTTTCCTGCGATTTTGGTGACACCTTGGTTCCTTTCAAGCACTCGTCCCCTTTTGTTCCATTCCCGCTGCAGTGTGGGGATTAAAAAAAAAATACTTTTCCAGTTATTTGGGGTTTCATTTTCATATGTTTTTTTTTCAGGAAGAATAGACACAGAAAAAAAAATAATAAAGAGAAAATTTAGGAAGGTTGGAAATTACTTGGTTTCGGGGGAAAATATATTTTTGGCGTTGAAATGAGGAAAAGCACCGGGGTTAGGGAAAAAACCTGAGCTGAGCTCTGAAACTTTACCTTCCTTTAATTATCCAGGTGACATTTCAGACATTTAGTCTGATTTTTTTTTATCTGCATATTGAAAACAGCCTTTTAAAAACACTTCCAAAAAAACCCAGCTGCTCCCGAACATTTATTTAGCGAAAAGTAAATCTTATAAAAATTCAATTGCAAAGTAGTTAAGGTATTTGAATTTTTTATATATATAAATATATATATATATATAAATTTTTTTTTAAGGAAAGAAGAATCCCAAGAAAGAAAGTATTTGATGGCTAATAATCTCATTTCAATATAATAGGACCTTTCTTTTGCAAAGAGCAAGACAGGTTAAAAGATATAATTATGACTTTGCAAACTCTCCCAAGTGCTACGAGATCATCTGACAGTTCTGATCCCGGGCTCAGCTCTCAGAGGGGAAAAGTCTTTGTCTAGTTCGAGAGTTAAAGAGACAGGATCCCTATTCCACCCTCTGCCTACATTGCAATTTAACTGTCAAAAAAATCCAAGCTGCAAAATTGTCTTATTCCAACACAGTGCAAGGAAAGAGAGAGAGGTTTGAGACTGACCTGTCAAACGCACCCTCTTTAAAAATGTATAATATATTTTAAACATTTTTTTCCAGAGGTACTTAAAGGTTAAAGATGTGCCAAAGAAGGAGGATGGATTTTTTTTTTCTCCCCCTTTTCGCTGAAGCTTTTTAAAACAATTAAAACAAAAAAAAAAAAAAAAAGAGAGAGAGAGGGGAGAGAAAAAAATTCGAAATTAGGGATCATCAGTGTAAAAAATCCCCTGAAGATCAAAAGGAACACATTAGAATCACATTAATTCTGATTTAAAAAAAAAAAAAGAAGAAGATAATAAATCCCCTCTTTCAATGGGAAGAGAAACTTGGAGGACATTTAAATGGTGTTTCCATTGTCAGGATGTGCAGGAAGGTGGAGCAGAGTGTCAGGGAGAGACAGAGCCCAGGGAGCCACGGGCAGAGCCAGAGCCTGCTGACACTCCAGGATATTCCTGGGCTTTTTAAAGCTTTTTTTTTTTTTTTTTTTTTTTTTTTTTTGGTGTGTGTGTGTGTGTTTCAAAACAGGGAAAGAAGGAGAAGAAAATATTTTTCCCGAGTAACCAAACAAAAGGAGCCATTTCCACGGGGGGAGTTTCCAAGGAGCCACAAACAAACAATTCCCAGTCATTTTTTGACCAAATATAGATGGCAAAGGAGCAGCTGGACACGGCCAGAGGCTCGTCCCTGGTGCCACCACCGGGCACGTGGCCGTGTCCCCACACAGCCCCTGGCACCCCACAGGGACACTGGGAGCTGCAGGAATGCCAGGCTGGGATCTGGGAGCACAGGGTTTGGGTGTTTGTGGAATTATAGGATGGGTTGTGGGAATATTTTCCTTTTGATTCCTTAAAAATCATTTTATGCCAACCCCCTGCCATGGGCAAGGACATTTCCACCATCCCAGGCTGCTCCAAGCCCTGTCCAAGCTGGCCTTGGGCACTTCCAGGGATCCAGGGGCAGCCACAGCTTCCATGGACAATCTGTGCCAGGGCCTCAGGGTCAAAAAAATCCCATTATTCATCTTGCAGCAAGTCAGGAGAGAGACCCCCACAGGTGATGAGTCAATTCCCTGGAGCCAGCGTTTCCCACCTGACAGAAACCACGTGGGAGCACGTTGGTCTTGGGTTGCAATACAGGATGTGACCAGAAATGTGAATTCTGTCCCCATCTGTTACAGCCAGCTGGGGCAGTGCCCCTGATCTCCTGGCACACATTATCTGCTCATGGGCCAGCTTTAAACCAGCTGGGGCAATCATCTTTATCTTCCCCACAGCCCATCCTCCCTCCAGGAGATCTCTCCTGTTCATGGCCAGTGAGTCCCAGGGCATGGCTGATAAAATTCCATCATCCCATGGGAGATGCTCCAGCCAGGGGAGGAGCCAAGCCTTTCCTACCCAGATACAAACTGAGATTTGGAACACCAGAGCAGCCTTTTCCACTGGATTCCAGAGGAAATCCAGACCTTTCCACATCATCCCTGCACCTTCAGAGGAAAACTGCACCTTCTCCAGGAGCACTGCTCCAGCTGAACCACATCTGCCCCTGCAGGAGGATGCAGCCACCATGGAATGGCACTGCTGCCAACACCCTGCCTGACTGACGGGTGTCAGCTTGGATTCTGACTCTGGCAGGGTTTTGGGATTGTTCTTTGTAATACTGCATTTCTATTTTAATTTTCCTAGTAAAGAACTGTTATTCCTAATTCTCATATCTTTACCTAAAAGCCCCTTAATTTTCAAAATTAGAGAAAAGGAGCTTACATTCTCCATTTCAAAAAAAGGCTCCTTCCTTTATTAGCCAACACCTGTCCTTCAAACCAAAACAATATCCAGGTCCATTATCCACCTCCATCCCACCCCAGCAAACTGGGAACAGGAACTGGGATCCCTCAGCCCAGCAGAGTATTTGGAGTCTTTATCTGCTCCTTGTCCAAGGAGCCAGGGGAGTTTTCCTCCCTCCCAAAGTGGGATCTGCTCCTTCCCAGCCATGCCTTGATGGGTGGATGCACAGCCAGGGGTGGGTGACAGATTTGTGACTTTGGGACAAAAGGTTTGTGAAATAATCTCCCTCCCTGTCCCACCTGGCATTGGGATCAATCCCATAATGATTCCTCTCCCAAACCCCAAATGTGGGCTCCAAACCCACCAGGAAAAAATGGGAATCTCATCCAGGCTCTCCTGATCTTCCAGCCAAAGGCTGCCAGGGAGGGGACCTGTGTGAAAGTCACGAGCTAAAATCTATTTAGGGCTGAGAGCCAAAGGACAAAACCTTGGGGATTTTCCCAAATTATTGAAGATCAAATAGTCCCAACCCAGCAGCACCTGCAGACCTGTATCAGCTGCACAGGGGCTGCACAGCCCCTGATTTCCTTGGATTTATACAAACACCAAGGCTGTGGGCACACCCTGAGTGGTATCAGCACAATCCAAGATAACCTGGCACCAGGCTGATAGGGGGCAGGAAAATAAACCCACCCCTGTGCCAAATTCCTGCCTTCCCAGCCCTCCTCATCCAGACTTTCCAGGTGGGTGGGGAAATCCAGGAGTTTTGCAGCAGCACTGAATGTCAGACATGAGAGATTGGGAGCAGGGGGAAGTTGTGTGCTTATCTTCAATATTTAATAGGTATCAATCTCTGGTGAGCTGGGGGTGACCAAACTAAAAAAAAGAAAAAAAAAGGGATGGGGATTGCCTTAAATCATCCTGGCAAATGGATTTGTCCCCAGTGCCACGCTGGGAAGTGTCAGCACTGCCCTGATTCCCTGGGATCCGTGGGGTGATCGGGATTTTGGGATTACTCACTAAACATGAAAGCCAAACTGGACTCCTGCCCCAGGAATGCCGCCAGATTCCTGCTCTGAAAGGAATGATAAACCTTTGGGATGCTGCTTCTCTGACTGTGCAGATTCAGGGGTGACTCTGGGATCACAGCTCCTCTTTAAACAGCTCCAGTCCTGCTTCCCTTCCATCCCTGAGGAGCAGAACCCAGCAGGGAAACCACAGCGTGCTCCTGATGGATCATCCCAAGGCAGAGGGCTCCCAGGAGCTGCTCCTTCCATGGATGTCTTCCCAAAAAAAACAACAAAGCCTTTCCCATCCTCTCCATCCCAAATTCTCCTCGGTTTCAGCCTCTCCAGGTGGTGCAGAGCAGGATCTTGGGTCTCCTTGGAAAAAATCCTCGTGCCAAAGCTGGATTCCTTGTGGAAAGCTGCCAGGATTCATTCACAGATGAACCCAAACTCATCTGCTTTGTACAACTTCCTCTAATCCAGCCCATTTCCCAGCTCTTCTTGGCTTGTTTGGGATGAGTTTGGAAGGATTTGTCTTTCTGTGACAGCACCAGGAGGGCTGTGGCTGTTGGAAGGGAATTCCAGCAGTGAAAATCATGGATGTAGCTCCAAGGAGACAGGGACAGCGGGGAGTGGGACACTGTGAGTGTCACCTGGTGAGAGGACAGCGTGTGACAAAGGGGACACAGCGGTTCCAGGAACACCCATGCAAAGGGGAAATGGAATCAGCAGGAGAAACCCCAAGAAATGGCAGATAAACCCATCCACGTGTGGGTTTCTGCTGTTAAAATCACGGGATGGCTGCTCCATGGAAAGCAGCTTTCCCAGGGTTTTCCCAGGAGGGGAATTCTGCAGTGGGGGGTGAGGCTGGTGGTGCCAGTGCCACCCTGTCCTCGGTGTCCCCACCCTGGAGCTGCCCCCAGGCTGGCTCTGGCACTGTCCCTGTCCCCAGCCGTGCCCCCCTCGGTGCTCAGCTCTGGTTTGGTTTGATTGATTTTGTAATTGCTCGTTTAATTGAACAGTTACAGCTACACTACCAGGGAAAGGTTTCAGGGCTGTGGGGGTGGAAGGGGAATTGGAGCTGGGGAAAGAGCAAAATGGGTTTTTCCCTGTTTCTCAAGATGCAAGCAGAGGGAAGAGGCAGGGGATGAGCTCCCTTCAGCAGGAACTGAGGAGGAGGAGAGCTGAAAACAATAAATTACAGGAGGAGGAGAAGAAAAATGAGAAGTGGGTTGAAAAGTGTGGCAGGGCCAGAGGGTCCCAGGGACTGCTCAGCCTCCGGCTGACATCGGCTTCCTGCGGGCTGGGAGTGCTGGGATGAGGAAAATGGGCCACCAGGAAGGGAAGAGGGGAAGCTGGGAGGGCTGGGAAGGAGCGGGACAAGGTGGGAAAAGATCTCAGTGGAAGGTGCAGGAGGAAGATGGGGAGGAAGGGAAAGATCCTCAGTGTCAGAGGAGCTGTGGAGAGAAATGGGGAGGCAGGATAGGACAGAGGGACAGAGGGACAGAGGGACAGAGGGACAGAGGGACAGAGGGACAGAGGGCAGGGGCACACAGGACATTGGGGAGGAATTGTTCCCTGTTGGGGGGAGGCTCTGGCACGGAATTCCCACAGCAGCTGTGGCTGCCCCATCCCTGGGAATGTCCCAGGCCAGGCTGGGCACAGCCCTGGCATGGTGGCAGGTGTCCCTGCCATGGCAGGGGTGGCACTGGATCATCTCTAAGGTCCCTCCAACCCAAACCAGGCCACGATTCCACCACTCTGTGCTGCCCTGTGTTAACCCTTTGTGTGCCCAGCTGTGGGGCGGGCCCGGCGAGCGCTGCTGTGGCTGTGCCAGCTGTGCCAGCTGTGGCAGTTCCAGCTGTGCCAGCGCCACCACCAGCCCCTCTCTGGGGGGAGTGTGAGCCAGGAGCTGACTGGGAGCGTGTCAGGAAAAGGACAGGAGAATGCAGACGGGGTCAGGGGGGAAGGTGCACGCAGAGGCCACGGTGCAGCTCCGCAGCGAAGCAGCTCAGGTTTCAGGAGAGCCTGGAGCCGGGGCTGCAGGGGGACAGGAGGTGGGCTCTGCATTCCCTGGCAGGCAGCACAAGGCAGGTTAAAGAATATCCTTCCATTTAGGAATTTGTTTATTATTCTTAACTAAGCAGCTCAGACAGGCGAGCCGGCAGCACCGCATCCACGCTGGCTCCCCAGGAAGGCAGGGAAGGGAGGGACAGGAAAGCAAATTTCCAGACTGGGGGCAAAGGGATTTGTGCCCTGCTGGGCGAGGGAAGGGGGAAAAATGCTTTGCCAATGTTTAGGAGAAGTGTGGAAGAGACTCATCTTTGGGATTTCAGGGGAGCTGGGGCGGGGTGGGACGGGATCAGAGCTGAGCTGCTGTCCCAAAACCCAGCAGCACCTTTGGGGTGGCTGCCCCTGTGACACCAGACCTTGAGACTTTCATCTGAGATTCCTCAGACCCTGGAGCAGAGACTGAGAAGTCGCTTCCACTCATTCCTTGAGGAGTCTCAAGGCACCAGGACATCTGTGGTCATAGGAATCCCCTCACCTGGCAGGTGTGTCCATACTGGGGGGTGAGGGAACATCTCCCAGCTCTGCATTTTGAATTTCTGCACCACCTGGAATGCCTTCAGCTGCTGCAGCGATGGCCAAGAGCACAGCAACCCAGGCCAGGTTGGAAATTTCTCCCTGTGAGGGTGGGCAGGCCCTGGCACAGGGTGCCCAGAGCAGCTGTGGCTGCCCCTGGATCCCTGGAAGTGTCCCAGGCCAGGCTGGAGCAGCCTGGGGTGGTGGAACTGGAAAAGTTGTGGTTTTCAGCCCAAATCTTCCAGTATTCCTGAGCCTGGTGAGAGCAGGAGCAGGACAGAGAGGGAAGGACAACCTGCCCTCCCCAGTGCCCTGTGTGCTCACACTCCTGGAGATGAGGATGAGGAAGGTGAGAAATCAAGGAGTGGAGCCTGTGGATGATCTCAGGGGTGGGAGGAAGGTGATGAGAGCAGGAATGCCACATATGGGGGGAGCAGAAAACCCCAGGAATGGAAGCAGGGAAACGGTGGCAGCCAGAGCAGGAGGCAGGAAAGGTCCCTTATCCTGGCCATAAGCAGGGCTGGGTGTTAAATCCCGGATTATCCTGCCCCTCAGGCAGGAGGGCTGCACTCCCCCGGGCCTGTGACAGGAAAGCTGGCTGGAAATCGGTGCAGAATGGCTCACTGCTGGTGGAAATGTGTTCCCCATGGCTGGAACATTGCTGGGAGCAGAGCAGCAGGCCACCCCAGTGGGGACAGAGAGACTCCTGTCACCCCTGTCACCCCCTGTCACCTCTGTCACCTCTGTCACCCCTGCCAGCCCTCAGCCCTTTTTCCACCACCTCCCCTGCCACTCTCCATCTCCACTCTCCTCTCATCCCTTCCTTTCCCATCACCAGGCTTCCCAAAGTCATCTCACCTGTGCCCCACCAGCAGGGAGCAGAGAGCCTCCTGTCACCCCTGTCACCCCTGTCACCCCTGTCACCTCTGTCACCTCTGTCACCCCTGCCAGCCCTCAGCCCTTTTCCCACCACCTCCCCTGCCACTCTCCATCTCCACTTTCCTCTCATCCCTTCCTTTC
>WBND01001778.1:3012-22826 GCA_013398595.1 Tychaedon coryphoeus
ACCTTCCCTCTCCTCCCTGCCTTGCAGACAACTCCTGGTCCTGGATCCCCAAGTTCTGTAACCTGAAGGAGCTGAGGAAGCGCCACCACCGGCAGTACGAGGAGGCCACCGGGAACATGGTGCACATCAAACAGAAGCTGTACCACAACGGGCACCCCAGCCCCCGGCACCTCTGAGGGACCCCCGCCTCCAGGGGGCTTTTAAACCACACAGGACCCTGCTCTTCCTGCTGGGGAACAGCTCTGGTTTGCTCCCAGGCCAGCTGAGGACACGGATTTTAGGGATGTCCCTGGGGGGACACGCCACGATGCACAACTAAGCCAGTCCTGGATGCTCTGCAGCCAAGGCTTTGCACTGTGTTCCACATTTTATTGTCAGACTCGTGTATATATGTAAAAAAAAAACAACAAAAAAAGCAGACAAACAAACAAAAAAAAAAAAAAAGAGAGAGAGAGAGAAAAGAGATTTGCATTATACTTTCAACCTCCCCCATTTTTCCTGGCTGTCCTGCACACCCTGCTGGGGATGCTGGCTGAGGGATGCAGGTGGGACAAGAAGAAGATGCAGATGTCTCCTCCAGGAGCTGCAGCCCCGTTCTCCTGCTGCTCTGCCTCGGGTTTGCCCTCCCTGCTCTGCCCCTGCCGAGCTGGGCACAGGTTTGGATGGGGGGCAGGCTCAGTGTCCCCTTTGGGGTTTTGCTTTGGTTCTGTTCTGGGGGAAGGAAGTGCTGGGAATGTGCCAGGGGTTTGTTTGTGTTGCTGTCCATGAAAAACCTGCCTTAAGCAATCCAGCCTCAGAGCCAGGGGAGGGGGCTGGGGGGCTCCGTGGGGCTGGGGCTGCCGTGGCACTTTTGGTGGCACTTTTGGTGGCACTTTTGGTGGCACTTTTGGTGACAAGGCTGCTGTTGTTCACTAGAGGAGGGTGGGATGTGTTGGAATTGGCTCATCAACCCCCCCCACCCCTGGCCTGGGAGGAAAGGAGCTGCTCTGCCCCTCTTCTTGCAGGGCGAGCCCCAAAAACACCCAAAAAATACCCCAAAGCCACCCCAAGAACACCCCAAAAGCACCCAGTGCAGTGAGGGGGCCCTGAACAGCCCTGGCTCGTGGGGTTTGGCTGCAGGGACACAGAGACACCGAAGCCAAATCCTTCCCAACATCCCAAATGTCCCCAAGGCCAAGTCCCAGAGTCAGGAGGCTCCAGCGTGGTTTGGTGATTCTCTGCTGTGGGGTTTGATTTCTGGATGGGATCAAACCCACTCTGCTGTGGGGTTTGAGGTTTGGATGGGATCAAACCCTCTCTGCTGTGGGGTTTGAGGTTTGGATGGGATCAAACCCACTCTGGTGTGGGGTTTGAGGTTTGGATGGGACCAAACCCACTCTGGTGTGGGGTTTGAGGTTTGGATGGGATCAAATCCATTCTGGTGCAGGTTTTGATTTCTAGATGGGATCAAACCCATTCTGGTGTGGGATTTGAGGTTTAGATGGCATCAAACCCTCTGTGGTGTGGATTTTTGAGGTTTAGAGGGGATCAAACCCACTCTGGTGTGGGGTTTGAGGTTTAGAGGGGATCAAATCCATTCTGGTGCAGGTTTTGATTTCTAGATGGGATCAAATCCATTCTGGTGTGGGGTTTGAGATCTGGATGGGATCAAACCCACTCTGGTGTGGGGTTTGAGGTTTAGATGGCATCAAACCCTCTGTGGTGTGGATTTTTGAGGTTTAGATGGCATCAAACCCTCTCTGGTGTGGATTTTTGAGGTTTGGATGGGATCAAACCCTCTCTGGTGTGTGGTTTGAGGTCTGGGTGGGATGAAGGCTCTGAGAGCAGAGATCTCCTTCTGTCCTTGCAGGAGTTTCCCAGCTCCCAGCCGAGCTGGTGGCTGCTCCCTGTCCTGCTCCTGCTCTGCTGTTTTGGGATGTGCTGGGGTGGGCAGACAGAGGATTTACCAGGAGGGGCTGGAGGAGGGAAATGCCACCCCCAGGACTGTCACAGCCCTGACCCTTCCCCATTTCCCCCTCGTTCATCACTTTGTGCCCAGTGGGTTGGTGCAGAATGGGGAGAACACCCCGAGCTGAAGGATGCTGGCACTGCCTGGAAATCCTTTCCACGAGCCCTTGGCACTCCCAGAGGCTCCTGCTGATTGAGGAGCTCTGCTGGGAATGCTCTGAATTTTTGGGGTGAGGAGCTCTGCTGGGAATGCTCTGAATTTTGGGGGTGAGGAGCTCTGCTGGGAATGCTCTGAATTTTGGGGGTGAGGAGCTCTACTGGGAATGCTCTGAATTTTTGGGTGAGGAGCACTGCTGGGAATGTTCTCCTGTGGTTTTGGGATGAGAAACTCTGCTGGGAATGTTCTGAGTTTTTGGGGTGAGAAGCTCTGCTGGGAATGTTCTCCTGAGTTTTGGGGTGAGTGGCTCTGCTGGGAATGTTCTGAATTTTTGGGGTGAGGAGCTCTACTGGGAATGTTCTCCTGTTTTTGGGATGAGGAGCCCCGTTTGGAACATTCTCCGAGTTTTTGGGGTGAGGAGCTCTACTGGGAATGTTCTCCTGAGTTTTGGGGTGAGAAACTCTGCTGGGGATGGTTTTCCTGAGTTTTGGGGTGACGAGCTCTGCTGGGAACATTCTCCTGAATTTTTGGGGTGACGAGCTCTGCTCTGGCCACTCCCCTGAGTTTTTGGGGTGAGGAGCCCTGGCCTGGCCCCCCCATGGGGACTGGCTGGGAAGGAGAGGTGTGTAAATACAGGTGGGGAAAAGCAGGGGATTGAGAAATCCATTGCACCACCCAGGAGCTCCTTCCTAAACCCAAACCCCACCAATCCCAGCTCTGCTGAACAAACCCTGGCCAATAGAAACAATGAACAGGGAGAAGGGCCCTTCCTCTTTGAAGAGCAGTTTGGGAAGGTGTCTGAGATTCCATCCATCCATCCATCCATCCACCCATCCATCCATCCATCCATCCATCCATCCCTCCCTTGGGCCCTCCAGGGACCCCTCAGCTCATCCACAACCACCAGGAGAGTGCCTGGAATGGTCCTGGGCACCCACAGCACGCTGGGCTGGCCTCAGCTCCTCTCACTGCTGTTCTACCTCATTTTCTGGTTGCATTTTCAGCTGGCAGAAGAGAATTCCTGCTCAAAGGGGAGTTGAAAACAGACCCTGAGGTGATGAAGGCACTGGAGGCTCCAGTGAGGGAATGGGAGAGCTGGGACTGCCCATCCACACCAAAATCCCTGCTGGGAGGGGCAGAGATGGGGACAGGCTCTTTAAGGGGTGTCCAGGGGCACAAAGTGAAACTTGGGGGCTCTGTTTGAACACCCTGCAGGGGTGGGAAGGGAGGGGATGCTCACTGGTGCAGGGAGGAGCTGGGGGCACAGGGAGCTCAGTCCCATCTCAGATCTCACTGCATGAAGAGGCTGGGTCATCACAGAGGTGATGAAGCTGTTTCTGCACTCAGGGGGGCTGGGAAGGTAAAACCAGCAGCTCCCAGAGCAGCCCTGGATGGGAAAGAGCAGAAATTCTTCCCTAAGTACAAACAGAGACATTTGGATCCAGCATTCTCCAAGCTGGGCCAGCTCTGGGTTTCAGTGAGCAGCAAGGGGATGCAGAGCAGGGAATTAATTAATGAATTAACTGTCTGAGGGGCAGGGACACAGAACTGCTGCTTCCACCCTGGGTGAAGGTGAGAAATCCCTCCAGCCCAGCTCCCTGGGCTGTCCAGGGGAGGGAACTCCCCGAAGAAAATAAAAAACTCAACCAAGAGCCAGGGCTGTGGCCTCCCTGCAGTGGGGCAGGGTGAGGGGGAGCTGCTCACCTGTCTGTGTGTCTGTGTGTCTGTGTGTCCAGAGCTCTGTGTCACCCTGTCCCTGCATGGAGCCTCCCCTGCCCCATCTGCACCCACCCCTGCCCCAAAGGGGTCCCCAGCTCCAGGCGACCCCAGGGTGGCTCAGTCCCAGTCCCATGAGGCAGAGGAAGCCCTGCACTCCCTCCAGGGAGGTTTTTCACTTGTGGAACACCAGAGCTTGGAGTGCTGCTTCCCCTGCTTGTTACTCCTTTTCTTTTCTTTCTGTTTTTTTTTTCCTGCACCCAAACCACCTCTGCATGCAGCAGGCAGGAGAGGCACAGCCCAGACTCCCAGAGAGAGAGGGATTAAACTCTGCTCCGAGTCTAACCACGGGATAATCTCTACTGTGGTTGAAAAGCAATAATGGCTAATTTTTTTTTTTATTAAATACACTTGCACAGGCAGATTTCACCCAGGGCTTTGTGCTCTGCAGTGGCTGGAGGGGTGACAGCCTGTGCTGAGGCTCTGAGGGTGCAGAGAGCTTGGGGTGGGGGAGGCAATAGAAAAAGCACACTGTGATTTTATTTGGGTCAACAAGTGAGTGTATTTCAGCCATTCCTTCCCTTTCGAGATGTTTGTACAATAGAGAACCAGTTCAGCTCCTGGAACTAAGCCCATCCTTTGCTGTTTGTCAGTAAAATAGTTTTTTTGCATGTTTTTTGCATCTGAGTGGTTTTTCCAACCCTTTGATCCCAGTGATTCCCCCCTGGGGCACCCCAGAGCAGCAGCTCCCCAGTTTTGGGCAGGGGGGGACAGGAGGTGCAAACAGGGCTGGGAAGGTGTGGGGAGAGCTGGCCTGAGCTCTCCAGAAGGGCTCTGGGATTCCCCCCAGGTTCTGGGATAATTTTCACCTCCTTGGCTCCTGCTCGTTGGGATAACAGGGAAGCTCCAAGATCCACCTCTGATTTTAAAGCAAGATAAAATATTTCACTGCTCCATTCTCCAGAGAGGAGCCTGAGCCTTTTTCCCATTGCCTGGAAGGGCAGGAAAAGCAGGAAAAGCTCAGGAATCCCAGGCTTTTGGCACAGAGAAGGAAAAGTGGGATCATTTCCCATTCCATCAATTCCCTCCTTCTGCTCCTTGCTGGCACAGGACCCACCCAGAGCAGCCCTGGGGCTCCAACCCTGCACAAAGCTGCTGCTGCAGGACTTGTTCCACGAGTCTGGGCACATCTGGACACATCTGGGCACATCCAGACAAAGCAGAGCAGAAAATAATCCCCAGCAAACAAACCCCAGGCCAAAGAAGAGCTTCTGAAAGACTCTGGGTGGCTTTTCCCCACTCCAGACACAAACACAGGCTGGCAGGGAAGCGTTTCCTGGGCCCAGAGCAGGGCTGGGACGTGGTGCTCACAGCCCTGGGCTGGAATCTCCTCCCAGCCCTTCCCATCCCACACCAATCCCCAAGGCTGGCACCTGGCAGTGGCCAGGCTGGAAATCTGAAGCAGGACCACGTTTGCAGCCAGGATGGGAGTGATGGATTGCCCATTTGCTCTCCAATCCAAAATACCATTTAAATCAAGTGCTGTTGGCTCCCAGCTCAGTGCCAGGAGAGGAGATCACCTCAGCCTGGGGCTGCCAGGCTCTGGGTGTCACCTGCACGGGGACATGGGTGACACGGAGCTGCCAGCGAGCCAGGGACTGATCCTGCTTGGAAATCCTGGAATGAAGGGTGACAGGGAGCCTTTCCTTCCTTTCTGTCACCTTCCACAGGTGACAGGGACAGCCTGAGGTGCCCAGAGGGCAGCAGGGCATGGAATCACCTTGCTGGGGGCCAGGAGAGGGGCAAGGATCAGGAGAGTTGGGGTAAAATAATAAAATAACAGCACAAAGTGTGAAGGAGATGTGTGGGAGTGGATGGAGAAGTGTATTTCCTGTGGAAATAAAAAGTGTCACCAAGCACTGATGGCATCAGCGTGCATCTCTGCCTTGCTTTCCCTGCACTGGGGAGAGCTGAAACACCAGGGCTGGAAGATTGAATGCAAGAAAACAAACTGCCCACAGCACCTCTGGGGCTCCCCTCCTGGCAGAGGGGGCACCCCAAGTCTCCTCAGCCTCAGCCCCTGCTTTTCCCTGCTGCACCTGCTCAGTTCTCAGCTCCCAGGTGGGATGTGACACCCACACTGAGCAGGAGCTGGGGAAATGCTGGATCATCACAAGCCTGGCCTTGGCTGGGGATTCCTCACCCTGCACAAACCAGGGTTTCTCCCAAGGGGATGGGGAGAACTGCCCAGAGCCACAACCTCTGGAAGGAGATGAATTCCCTGGGGATTCCACCCCACAGATGTGCAGAGTTTTCCAAGGAGAGATTGGGAGCAGAGGGAAGGAGCTCCTGGGATTCCAAGAGCACCAGGGCTGCAGCACAGAGCTCTGCCCAGCTGATTCTGTCAGGATTTCTTTTTCAGGATCAGTTCAGTGTCCTGGGAATCTGACAGAGCCCCCAAAATTGCATTCAATCCCTGCTGGCCAGAGCATAGTGCTCCCCCTGCTCCCATCAGGGACCTGCCTCCATCTGCAGCAGGAATCTCAGCAAAGAGCTGAGGCAGCAGCACTGCAGCCCCTGGGATCAGCAGAAACACAGAAACAGCACAAGGACAAGGCAGAGCACCTTTCCCTCCCCCTGTGCTCCATGGGGAAGGAGGGGGGAGGAACTGAAGGTTTATGGCACAATCAGGAATTGGAATCACTCATCCCTCACATCATCCCTTAGCAGGGCTCTGCTCAGCTCCCAGCTCCTGGGGCTTGGCAGAAATAATTCCAGGAAAATCCTAACTGGGAAAGGGAAAGCCTGGAATAACTAATCTGAGCAGTGGAGTGAAGGACAACTACACCTGGGCTGAAAGGGAAGGGGAAAAAAGTGAGGTTTGAGTTGATTTTGGTCATTCTGAACACCAAGAGTGTGGTTTGGTTGTAGAGATCCCCCCAGCCCACAGCAATGCACCTGGCAGCAGGTGAGTGTCAGGGGAACCTCACCAAGGCAGCAGCTTCTCATGCTGCCAGGGGAAATACCAGGAATTACTGTGGGGAATGCTGCAGCCCAGGAAGGATCCCCTGGTGTCCCACAGGGCTCTGCCCAAGGACAGGGCTCTGCTCCTGCCAGGGAACAGCTCAGAGCTCAGCCAGCCCTGGAATGGACAAAGTGGGGCTGCTGGCAGCTCCTGTGTGAGGAGAACAGCTCAGCAAGGTCCTCCAGGGCACAGATTTAGGTCAGGCCAATGTGCTTGTGCTGCTACAGAAGAGGCCTCAGAGCAGAGCACAGAGTTCAAATCCAGTTCAAACGTAGAGAGAAAAAAAAATCAGGAGATTTTCTAACCTGTGTCTCAAGAACAAATGTCATCTCATCAAGACAGGCTCGTGTTCAGGGCTTGACAATGGCACATTTTCTCAGCTGTTGCAGAAATGCAGCAGAAAATTGGTGTTGTAAGAGCAGCTGGATGGCAGCAGTGGGAGCAAACAAACCCCACTCATCTCTCTCTTCAGACCATGCTGGATCTGTGTGCCCCAAACTCATCTCCTCACAGAGAAAAGTGTTTTACTTGGGGAAAAAAATGTGGGGCTGCTCTCAGACCACATGTGTTGACTCCAACTCAACCAGTGAATGCCCCCCCAAATCCACTTTTGTAAGAAAAATTTACTCTGAAAGGCAACTCATGCAGAGATGTGAGCAAGGAGCTGTGGCATGGGATAAAAAAAAGGGTGAGGAATGCCTCTGCTGGGGCACAAACCCTACAAACTGAAACGTCTGGGAGTGTCACTGCACTGGAAGGATTTGGGGTTTGTGCCTCTCCAGCAGCACAGGCCACAGACACCCACACAGGCAGTGGTATTTCAGCAAGGGGTCCTTTAATGCCTGACTGAAACCATCCTGTGCTCCTGGTGGTTCCAAACCAGGGCAGCCCGAGGCCTCACCCCTCCCCGGCACCAAGGGCCGCTCAGACGACTCCACCAAACTTTCTGTGCCAGCTTCCCCTCCTCAGGTGAAACCTGCAGGCTCCTCACAGGGGTGTCCCTTTGGGGAAGGGCAGCAGGGGGCTCCCCTCAGTCCCCCTGCTGGCCTCAGCTCCTTCTGCCTTCAGCCAGTCCATCTTCTGGCGGTGCTGGCGCACGGCGTCGGCCGCGCGCGCGTCCAGCATGGCCTCGGTCAGCACGCCGTCCTCCGAGGCGTAGGCTGCTGCCTGTGGGGACAGGGACACCTCATCAGCCAGGGGTGGCACCTCCCAGCACCAGGGGACACCTGAAAATCGGTGGGGAGAGCCCCAGCTTTGGTGGGAAGAGCCCCAGCTTTGGTGGGAAGAGCCCCAGCTTTGGTGGGAAGAGCCCCGGTTTGGAATATCCCAGCCCGGGGGTGACCCTGTGGCACGTGGCTGGGAAGAGCCCAGCTTTGGGGAGCCCCTGTTGGGAAGGGTGAATCAGGAAAACCTTATCAATATGAGTGCTCAGCTAAAGATTTTGAGAATATGGAAACCATCTTTGAGATACCAAAGTTTAGTTACTGACTAACTAGGAGACAATAGGATGGCCCAGCCCAAAGTAATCCCCTCTTGATAAAGGTCAGAGCAGACCCTGCTGGCTTGGCAGAAGGGCTCCAAAGAGTGGCTTTTAGGGTTTAAAGTATAACACATTATGGTAATGTAGTGATTCTTACAGGGTGTATGTAAATGCTGTAGGATTTGTATCTTGTACTAGATTGGTTGGTGGAAATTAGAATATTCAACATAGATTTATTGTGTTGTAAATGGGAAAATCACTCTCTTACTTTGCTCTCTGACTTCCTTCTCTTATCTCTCAGAACTCTCACTACCCCCACTCCCTTTCTGCCCTGCTCCCAGCAGGGCCCTTTTTACCCAGGCCCTGTGCAATAAACCACAACTTTCAAGACCTGGCTTATGGAGATCTCTCCATGTGTCACCACTGTCCTGACCAGCATCACATCCAACCCTCTCCTGCACTCTCTGCTGCTCTCCTCTCTGCACCATCTCCCTCACAGAGCTCTCACTCCCTGTGGTGATTGCCAACAAGAAGCTCTGCCCACCTCTGGATTTCCTGGGAATCAAACCCCTTCTTTCCAGGAGAAAAGGCCTCACACTTGGCTCTTTTCAATTTCCTCCCCTGCTCTAAAAGTGCTGCACAGTAGGGTGAGGAGAGGTGGGTGCAGGGGGGGTGATGGAACAACTCCATCCAAGGCAACAGAAAATTGTTCAAACACTTGCACAGCAGAATGAACATCAGTGCTGGGGGGCACACGGGCAATGTGGTGCTTTTAAAATAATGTTTCATGATCAGGAATCTTCCCTGCCTCACTTCTGTGCTGTGTGAGCTCCCACCCTGCACTCAGCACCTTCCCTCTCCTCCCTGCTGTAGGGGGGAGAGGCAGCACAAAGGTGCCCACAGCTCCTTGGGGAAAGGGCTGCTGACTGCTGGCAGCCCTGCCCAGCAGCCCAGAGGGGCCCAGAGCAGAGGGGCTGTCCCTGGGCAGGGCACAGCCAGCACAGATGCCAGCACAGCCAGTCCCTGCCAGGGGAAGGATGCTGCTGCTGGCAGTGCACCCATCTCCAAGGTAACACAGCCCCCGAGCTGCAGGCTGCTAAATCTGGTGCCTCCCTCCCTGCAAGTGCTCCTGTGAGCAGCTCTGTGCTGTGCTCAGGGAATGAGGGGGTTTGGGATGAGGGCTGGGAGCCTTGCAGAGCCCCACAGCCACCCCTGGGAGCCCCAGACCTCCACAGAGCCACAGCCTGGCTTGGCCTGTGCCAGGGAGGAAAATCCACTCTGATTTCTGCACACACATCCCTGCGTTTGTGAGGTGCCACAGCCATCCATCCCTGGGAGCCCCAAAATTCCATAGAGCCACAGCCTGGCTTGTCCTGTCCCAGAGAGGAAAATCCACCCTGATTTCTGCACACACTGCACTGACATTCTGAGGTGTCACACACACAGCCTCCATCCATTATTGATGGTACAAAGCATCAACCCCAGCAAGAAACGAGCCTGACAGCAAAAGCAGCACAGAAACAAATTTCAGAGTGACCCTTTGGCACCCTCACTGCCCTGGGATGTGCAGGGGCAGGAGACAAAGCCCAGGCTGAGCTGGGGGGTTACAGCTGCCTGTTACTGCAGGAGGAATAATTCTCTCCAGAAATGAGCAAAAGGTTACCCAGGCTGGTTTTCAGGCTATTTTCCAGCCCCCTTTTTTATGGAGGAGCTGGTTAGAGCACAAAAGGTCTCACTGCAGCAGCCAGCAGGGTGGCAGGTGCTGGTTTTTCCTGCAAGCAGCATCAAATCCTTTCCCTGTGCAAAGCTTTGCAATCCTGGCTGCAGGCAGCTCTGAGTCTGGGCTGCTGCTCAGAGCAGGAGTAAACACTGGCCCAGGGGAGGGAGGGCAGGGAAGGAGCAGCTCTGTAAATACAGAATTCTCTCTGCAGAAATAAATTCAGAATTCTCTCTGCAGAAATAAATACAGAATTCTCTCTGCACAAACAAATTCAGAATTCTCACTGCACAAACAAATTCAGAATTCTCTCTGCACAAACAAATTCAGAATTCTCTCTGCACAATTCAATACAGAATTCTCTCTGCACAATTCAATACAGAATTCTCTCTGCACAAATTCATACAGAATTCTCTCTGCACAAATTCAGAATTCTCTCTCCACAAACAAATTCAGAATTCTCTCTGCACAAACAAATTCAGAATTCTCACTGCACAAACAAATTCAGAATTCTCTCTGCACAAACAAATTCAGAATTCTCTCTGCACAATTCAATACAGAATTCTCTCTGCACAAACAAATTCAGAATTCTCACTGCACAAACAAATTCAGAATTCTCTCTGCACAATTCAATACAGAATTCTCTCTGCACAATTCAATACAGAATTGTCTCTGCACAATTCAATACAGAATTGTCTCTGCACAAACAAATTCAGAATTCTCTCTGCACAATTCAATACAGAATTCTCACTGCACAATTCAATACAGAATTCTTTCTGCACAAACAAATTCAGAATTCTCTCTGAGCAGGATGCTGAGGCTGCCACTTCTGCTCCCAAATATTCCCACAGCACCTCTCCCAACCCCACCTGTCCCCTCTGCAAAAGGGGCACAGTGCAAAGGTTTTGTTCACACCTCACTCACCCCTTTCACATTTTTTAAAATTATTTTAAAATTTTTTTTTAAAAATTATTTAAATTATAACTTTTTCTTTTTTTTTTAATTATTACCCTGCTGGGGTATTTTCAAATGCCAAAAGCACTTTTTTGGGATGCATTTCCTTGCCTGCCCTCCTCCCTGGCACTGCACAGCCCAGTGTGGAACCTCCTGCAAAGCTGTGCAGTTCACGCTCTGTTGATTTTCTCAATGACTTTCTATTTTTAGAAAGCCTTAGGCCCTCTCTGTCAAGAAAGCAAATGGGAGAAGCAGCTGCCCCTTCTGGGAGTAGCTTGCACACACATAAAAATGGTACCAAGCTTCATTTGTATTCATACTTCTGCCTCCTGCATGGACAAATTTTAACCCATTTTCTCCAGTGCAGCAATTGCTGTTTTATCCCTCAAACCTAATTATGAAATAATTTTGTTTGGTGGAGATGGAACAGAGGACAAGTCCAGTCTAAATGACCTCATGTTTCATTTCAAGCCAAGTCTTGTGGTTTATTTTAACCTGGCCAGACTCATCTGTATCATTTGAATCCCATTTATAATGAAAAAAAAAATCCCCCCCAAAAATACAACAGCTATTTTTAAAATACAAACAAGGTTCAGGGAGAAAAAAAAAAAAAAAGGCATTTATGTCAGTGGCATAAAAGGCAAGGAAATGACAGGAAGCTCACACTGGGACATAAAACTCCTGGGAATTCTCCTGAAGTGCTGCCAAAACAATTTTCCAAGATTACAGCTTGGAATAGTGAAAGGTTGCTTTTTGGTTTTGACATTTTATCTAAAGCACATCAGCAGGTTTGAGCTCAGTGCTGGCAAGTCTGCACACCAGAGCTGAGGGGAATTGTTAAGGTGAAAATGCATCTAGTCCATGCTAGAGCCATAGAGGGCAATGGAAAAGCACAAGGACAAAAGGGAAGGCTCAGACTTCTGCAGGAGAGATTAAAATGGATTTCCAGCACGCACACTCCTTGCTGTGCCAGACAGCAATATTTTTTCCCAGTGCTAGAGGTTACACTCTTGGCTTTTCTGCATCTTATTTATTTTTTTTTTTTACTGTTGGTAAATTCAGGACAGAGCCAGGCTGAAACAGCAGTGAGCTGGAACTTCATGCAAGGGACAGCCAACCCATCTGAAATCCAGTTTATGGTGGAGTGAAGCCTCTGAAGGCTGCAGCTATTGCTCAGCTGAACTCAGATGGGTTTTTAAAGGCAATATTGGCACAAGAATCCTCGTGGGAGATGAGTGGTCCCTGCTGCTGTCCCAGGGAAGAGCTGATGGCTGTGATGCTTTCACTTCCTAAAGCTTCAGAACTCCCCCTTTGCCCAAATCACCTCCAGGACCCAGCTCTGGGAAGGGAAGATGATCCCAGAGCTGCTGAGGGTTCCAGAGGCTCCAAACTCCACCAGGGCCACACAAACACCTTGCTGGGCCCAGGACTAAAGCTCAGGACTAAAGGGGCTGCTCACAGCAGGCACAGGCTGGGACTGTGGGCTTTGACCCCTGCAGGGCCCAGAGATGGATCTGGATGAGTTTTTCCCAGCTCAGGATATTCTGCAATCAGGCAGCACCTTGAATTCAAAGGGAATTAAAAGAGAAAAAATGATCTATTGATATAAGAAATTCAGAGTGTCTGTGGTCTGCAGCACCCTGCAGCTGCTGCATCCACCTGAGGGAAGCTTGAAAAGGATTTCTGGAGTCAGGTCCTGGCTCCTCCAGCCCCAACCTACCCTGAACACTGTAGCTATGCAGTTAACTCCTCTTGCCAGGCTATTTTTAACTCTGCTCAGCTCCCTGACCCAGTTCAGAGCACAGCCATCCACAGGGGTGCACCAGCACCACAGGGAGGAGAGCAGCAAGGCAGGAAAACACTGCCAGAAAAGCTTAAATGCACCCTTCAACCTTCCCTGAATAGCCCAGAGGCAATGGAGCAGCTACAACCACTCACCTAAAATACAAAACAGCACCCAGGAGAGGAGTAAAAAACACCAGCCTGGAGAGGGGCTTTTCCCCAAACCCAAAGGCAAGGGCAGAGACCAGAGCTGGCAGCAACAGCAGCTCCAGCCAAGCTCCAATCGGCCACAGCTCCAAATTCCTCATCCAAAAATGCACCATGGTTTTCACACTTTTGTAAGTTTGGTCCATTTGCAGACTGGGGGTTAATCCTCCAATTATAGCTTCAGCTAATGAAGGAATTTACCCCAAGTTTACTCCCCCCAGCTCACTTTTGTTTCTATTTTTTGGGGCCTGTGAGGTGTCCTTGATCCCCTTGGAGAGGAATTGTCGTGTCTGAGCAAAATGTGGAAGCTGCAGCTCACGCTGCACATGGAGTTTAGAGTTCTACACTGAAGAATTGCAGGGTTATAAATCCATGAAAAATAGAAAAGCTGAAATCCTGAGGCATCACAAGTGACTGAAAAAGAGCCCCCAGAGCATCAACAGCTCTGGCAGGCAGCTCCCAAGATTTATTCAATTTTTATCCCACCCTGGATGGCCTCATGTCCAGTCCTGAGCTGCTCACTGACCCCTGGCACATCCCACTCTCCTTTTTAACCAACAAGAAATGAGGTTCCTTTAATTTTAACTTGATTTTAACACTGATGAAGTTTCTTGCTACATCCAACCAACTCAAATATTTCTCCCCACCCTCTCCTGCGTGGTTTTTTTTTTTTTTTAAGCTCTTTGAGTGTTTGATGAGAGCAGAGAGGAGCACAACTTCCTGCTGCAATTTTACATCAAACCTTGTTAACAGTGCTGGCAGCACGAGGCACATCTTAAAAAGCTGTCAGGGAAAATTAGTCACCCCCACCTTTTTTCTTCCTTCACCAGCACTTAAAGGATAAATGATAAAAGCTGAGGTCATTCCTGGGGAGTAATGACAAACTGGCTGATAAGGGGTGATAAAAAGCAAAGCATCATTTATCACAACTTCTTATTACAGGAAATAGTTGGCAGCAAAGCCTTTCACATACGTGGGGCAGATGACAGCACACACATTTTGAAAAATGATTCAATATCACAAAAATTATACAGGAAAATTAACCAGCTGTGTGCTACCAAGGAATAAAATAAGAACTGACAGCATTCAAATTGGACCTCAGCTCATGAGTGCTGCAATTAAAATTAATTTACACTAGAAAGGATAAATATTTCTGCCCCTTAAAAGGTGGAAAGCCAGTAGTAGAAGGAATGATAAGATGTTTGTGAGCTGCTAAACTAAATTAAAAATTTAAGAACTAAACAAAAAGCCACTTTGTTTTTACAGTCCCTGAAAGGAAGCTGACATGAGGAGGTTACATGACACACAAATTGGAGCACATTCCTTCAATTGATATTTCTAGGTTAGTTTATGAAAATACACAATCCAGTAAGAAACTGGCAGCTGTGACAAAACAAGGTGAAAACCTGATTTAAAAAAAAAAAGAACACTAAAGCTTGCTAAGCATGTGAATAATTGTACTCCAAGTGACTGCACTTCTTATTTCTATGTAAGGAAGAAAGATCTCTTTTTTTTTCAGCTCCAATTGCAGTTAGTTTTGTTTCTTTAATAGCTCAAGTTGCACTGAGAGGGTTTAGGACAGGGAAGGAGGATGGTTTAGTGCCCTAATGAGGGCAACAACTTCAGGAATCAATTCTGCTGAGCTTCCTGAGCTGGACCATGGGTGTGGCCAGCCCAAATTCACTCCAAACTCACCTGCTTTACTTAAATTCCATAAGGGATCTCCCATTAGGGATTACCAAAACTGTTCCTATTTCTGGGATGAGAATTCTGATTTTCCAACACCCACCCCAGAGCTGCTGGCTCACCCCATGGAGAAACCAAACTTCCACAGGGAGAGATGATGTGAAACTGCAGAATCAAAGGCTCAAACCTTTCAGGAAGGGAAAAGGAAGGAGGGAGCCCAGTGCAGAACCCCAGGAAGGGAAAGGGAAGGAAGGAGGAGGGCCCCACTCACCTGCCAGGCCACAGCAAGCTGCGAGATCTCCCGGCCGGACATGCCCTCGGTCAGCCTGGCAATCTCTGAGCACTTCTTGCCATAATCAAACTGGGCCAGCTTCAACCTCCTGAAAGGCACAACAACCTTTAGGTTCATGTGCAGCCACACCACTGGAATTCTGTTTCCTGCTTGTATTACTGCCACCTGAATTTTGAGAGCACAACAAAAAATCTGGCATCACATCGAGAGAGCAAGAGGCATCTCCCAGCTCTTGTGCTGCTTGTAGAAATTTCGTTTATAGAGAGAACACACAGGAAAAGGGATGGGGAAAAACAAGAAAAGAAAGAGAATTTTCCAAGAGTTCCTACAGTTTCCTGTTTGCTTTACTGCCTCCTAAATTTTGAGGGCACAACAAAAAATCTGGCATCACATCGAGAGAGCAAGAGGCATTTCCCAGCTCTGGTGTTGCTTGTTGAAAGTGAGTTTATAGACAGCACACACAGGAAAGGGGATGAGAAAAAACAAGAAAAGAAAGAGAATTCTCCAAGAGTTCCTACAGTCTCCTGCTTGCTTTACTGCTTCCTAAATTTTGAGGGCATAACAAAAAACTGGGCATCACATCGAGAGAGCAAGAGGCATCTCCCAGCTCTGGTGTTGCTTGTTGAAATTAGGTTTAGACAGAACACACATGAAAAAGGATGGGGAAAAACAAGAAAAGAAAGAGAATTATCTAAGAGTTTCTACAGTTTCCTGCTTGCTTTACTACTTCCTAAATTTTGAGGGCATAACAAAAAATTGGGCATCACATCGAGAGAGCAAGAGGCATTTCCCAGCTCTTGTGCTGCTTGTTGAAATTGGGTTTAGACAGAACACATAGGAAAAAGGAAGAGGAAAAACAAGAAAAGAAAGAGAATTCTCCAGGGTGGGAAACAGTGAGGGGCACTCACTGTTTGCCCTCTGTGGCTGGCTTCAGGACGTGCTGGTCGAAATACATCCTGACCAGGCGCTCGCGCTCCTCCAGCTGGGGCAGGTCAAAATTCACCATCTCATCTATCCTGTCATTGATGGCCCAGTCAAACTGCTCAGGCTGGTTGCTTGCTAAAACAAGCATAAACCTGGAATTAGGGAAAAAAAGATAAATTAAAAAGGATAGACTGACAAAGTGATAGAAATAAAAATCGATGAACTAAGTCTGAACATTGGTGGTTGGGATCAATGTTTCATCACTTGAAAAAAAACTGGATTTCTTAGAAATAGCTTTGAGAGCACCTCAAGGACCACACTAAAATGTGCTTTGGGCTGTTCAGAACAGCCTGATGTGTGCAGAGCAAGCTCTGCTCCACAATACAGAGGTGCTGCTCCAGGTCCTGCAGCATTTTGGAGCTGGAAACTTTTTTTTTTTTATTGCTTTGTAATGATGCTTCTTCCCTGTGCCAATACTTTAATGCTTTAATTGATGTCTGAACATTGGTGGTTGGGATCAATGTTTCATCACTTGAAAAAAAACTGAATTTCTTAGAAATAGCTTTGAGAGCACCTCAAGGACCACACTAAAATGTGCTTTGGGCTGTTCAGAACAGCCTGATGTGTGCAGAGCAAGCTCTGCTCCACAATACAGAGGTGCTGCTCCAGGTCCTGCAGCATTTTGGAGCTGGAAACTTTTTTTTTTTTTATTGCTTTGTAATGATGCTTCTTCCCTGTGCCAATACTTTAATGCTTTAATTGATGTCACCAGTTTAATAGTGCCTGATAATTTGAAATGGGCTTTTAAGCACAGCTATTGGAATATTGATGTTCTTGCTGTCTGGTTGAATCATTGGCTACAAGGGGCCTTGTTCTCTGCTGTCATTTCTGGGGATAACTTGGCCAAGACAAAACTGTGGCTTTTCTACCAACAAGGACTTGCAGAAAAACAAGCCTGGATTAAGGATTGCATTCAGACAGCCAGCTATCCTACAAGATGATTTTGGGAAGTTGAAAGGCAGCAATTCCCAGTGCTGGTGACAATTCCCTGCTGAAGGAAGAGCTCTCCTCAGGGTTTCAACAAAGCTGCCCCATTTACACACCCCATTACCCCCACTCCAGTCAGCTCCCACTCATGGGTGCAGGACTGCTCCTTGCCCAGGGCAGCAATAAGGCTGCTCAGAAGTAAAAATCAGTGCATGAATCACCAGGGCATGTTCAGTGTCCTCAAATGGCTCATGGCTGAATTCAGGGCTGAATTCCATGTGAGAGCTCATTGCAAAGGAGAGCTCAGCTGCTCTGAGGGGAGGCAGAGCACACCCAGAACCCCAAAACACCCCCAGAGCTCTTCCAAGGCAATTGAACATCAGAGGAAAGAAAGAAAGAAAACCATCCCCTGCCTGTCTCTAATTTGCAGGACAAATATTTCTTGTGTTTATTCTTGCAAGTATCATTTAATAATAATTATACTGAACACAGCTTTCTATGTATCATTTCAGAAGAGATCTGCTCTCCTCCCAAAGGGAAAAACCAAGGTTCTTGCAGGATCAACACCTTGCTTTCTAGCAATTCATTTATTTTAGAAAACACCTCTTCCCAGGCACCTCTGGGACAGAGAACTACACACAAGCAATTATCAGTTACAGCTGCATTGGTTCCAACAAGCTCAAGAGACCCCAATGAGAATGTCCTGGAACTGTGACCTTCCAGGATATTTATTTCAATGTCATGAGGTTACTTGAAAAGTCTTTCATTCCAGCCTCACTGAGGGCAGCTCATCATTAAAAACCTCACTTTCCAGATAAAGCCAGAGACAACTTTTCTTGTTGGCTCAATTGTGAAAGGAGAAATTTTAACAACTAAGTAAAGTTCACAGCAAAAAAAAAAAATCAAATATTGTTTGAGAGAGGTGAAGGAAAGGTCACCTCTCTATTATGATAGGCAGGAAATGGCTTTGGCTAAAATGAGCAGTGCTGTGCAGGGAGCTCCCATCAGTGTGACAAAGTGAGCAGGGCTGGGGGACAGTGACACTGCCACTGTGTCACCTCAGCCCTGCCAGGGGGAACAGCTCTGGGATCCCACAGGGAGCCAGAGGGAAAGAAATGGAGATGGGAACTCATCTGCCCCAAAACTGCCCACACAAGCAAAGATGGGAAGAGGTCACTGGAGAGGAACAAGCACCACTGAAGTGTTTTTCCAGGGAACATGGAGCACCCAGCCAGGATGAACTGGGAATTTTTGTGGTAAGTGATTTTCCTGGGCTCTTGTATAAACAGCAACTTACCAAGAAAGAAAATATAAACATCAACACACTCAAGATGTCCAAATACCAAATTTTTTCAGGACAAAATTTTCCTTCTGCTCTGATTTCCAAGTGCCAGGAAAAGTTGAAGAAGGACCAAGCTACATTCAGCACACAAACTGACAGGGGGATATTCTCTGCAGATTTTTTTCCATCCCTCAGCAGCACAGATCATTTCCAACTTCCATTTGTACACCAGAGACCCTTTGTACAGCAGAGACCCTGCTGAAACTGGATACTCACTTGTTGCTGTGCTGCCCTGTTCTGTGCAGAAATGCATTTAAAGTTGCTCTGAGATCTTCACTGATTTTCTCCTGCAAAGATGAAAGCCAAAGGAGGATCAGCTGCTGAGCACTTTAAGCAGCTTTATGGACAAAGGGAATTCTGTTATTGTCAAGCACTTGCATTACAGCAGAATCCAAAGCATCTTGGAGGAAAAAAAAAACAATTTATATACCCAGGAGAAAGGTTAGGAAGTCAAGCTTCCAGGAGAGAGGCTACAGATTTATCCACACTCATCCAGTGATCTGCTTGGTTTCAAACCCAGTGCTCTGGCCCTGATATTTTAGCTGGGAAAATCCAGTGTGACACAGAAAAATAAGCAAAGGATTCACTCACAAATTCTAAGTGACCTCCTGGAGAGTTCTTTAAAAACACAGCTGGGATTCAAGCAGCAGGCCCAGACTGGATGGACAATGTGGTGACTTTGGAAACACAAATTATCTGTACAAAGATGCTGCTGTAATTTGTCCATGTAGCAAAAAGCAGTTTTGCAATGAAAATTTTCAAAGATAAATATCTGTGGGGACAAAGCCCAAACCCTGCAAGGCACCAGCATGAACAACCTTCAGTATTTGCCATTTTCCTTCCTGTTTTCCTGCTGCAAAACCTCCAATAAGACTGGGCCACTGATGCCTTTTCCTTGGTCTTAAAATTAGGAGTTAGCCTCAGTTAAGGGATTAAAGGTTTTTATCTTGGCATTTAATAAGGATTTTTATGGTGCAACAATTTGTTAAGGTGGAGGATGCTGAAATGCACATTCACGGTAGAGCACACCTACAATTTTACAGATTTTGCGAATTAGCATATTTAATAAAAAAGTTTTAATGAGAGGTTTGAATGAATAGCATGATATTTATTCCAAAGTACTTCCCTCTAGATGGGTTTAATTTTAGTTCATAGGATGTGTTTTAGAGGGGACTTTGGTTTAAGATAGTGCAGGGCTTTTTGGTTTTTAATGGCCAGGCGATTTTGTTTGGTTGTTTTAGCCTAACAGAATATTAGGACTAGGTCAAGATACCAGATTTAAGGAATGACAAATATGTGTTCTAAGGATATTGAGGATAAATAAAATAAATAAAAGGAAATGATCATGGCATCACCACCCATCTCCTGCAGGCAGCAATTCTCAGCTCCGAGACGCTCGCTCCATTCTACAAAACACTGATTTCTTGTCTCTGCCACCAGGTGAGCACTGAGGCACCTGCCAGCTCTCATTTTTTGCCCAGTGAGGGCAGACAGTGAGAGCAGGAGGCTGCTGGCACTGCAGCAGCAGCAGCAGCAGCAGCAGCAGCAGCAGGAGCAGACACACACCAAGCACTTACTGTCGCCCTTTTCCGCAGGAA
>WBND01001781.1:6075-16185 GCA_013398595.1 Tychaedon coryphoeus
TTTTTACCGTGTGATATTACACACTTCTATCCAAACTGCACACCAGTGATCCTAGTTTTAGCATTCAATCCTGGAAGCCTTCTCCAAGGTCTCAGGTAAAAAGCAGTGTTTTCTTGGGGGTCAGTGCCTGTCAGCACAGAAAGCCTGAGATTCTCAGTATCCATAGTTCCAACACCTGTGGGTAGTTTTAATCCAGCCACCTCTTCCTGAAGGTGAAGGAATTTAACAAGAGGGACGTAAAGCCATTCTTGTTGCCTCAGAATCACAGAATGGTTTGGCTGGAAAGGACCTTTGTACCCACACCCACAAACCCAACCTCACTGCCCCTCTGGAGGGCTGGAGATGGGGGTAAAAGGTGAGTTAAACTCTGTTTTATACCCCCAGCAAACGTGTGGGAGTGAAAATGTACAGATGACTCTTGAGAAATGCAGCCCTTAACGCTACTAGGAAATGCTGGCCTTTCCAAAGGTCGGTTTCCTAGAAGTGTGTGGCTCATTACCCAGGAGGAATCCCATCCTGGAAGGAGGGGGTGAGGTGCTGCTGCTCAAGACGTGATTTCCCAGGAAAGTCATGCACAGGGGAGCAGGAGCTTTTGGCCCTGCGTGGCTCAGTGCAGAGAGGGCTTGGGGGCACTGAAAAGCATCCTGAACGTTTTGTAAACTTCAGCAGATGAGAGTCAGGATGGTTTATGCCATGTCAACATGTCTGTGAGGAAGGACAATCAAAAATTAGCAACTCTGTGGCTTCCCTGGTTTTTTTTGAGGGACCCTTGAATGCTGGACTGTGCAGCTGCTGCAATGTCAGCCCTGCTCCCAGCTGAGGTTGGAGCAAACCTCATCCCCCAGCACAGAGACGAGCAAGGTGGGGAAAAAATATCTGTGAATGGACAGAGGAAATGAAAGAAGAGGCAGAAAATATGTTTATATATACATATATATAAAATATATATTTATATATTTTCCCAGAGGTTCATCTGATAGATCACAGAATGGAATGTTTTGGGTTGGGTGGGACCTTAAAGATCATCCCATTCCACCCCCTGCCATGGGCAGGGACACCTCCCACTACCCCAGGTTGCTCCAAGCCTCATCCAGCCTGGCCTTGGACACTTCCAGGGATCCAGGGACAGCCACAGCTTCTCTAGGAAACCTGTGCCAGAGCCTCCCCACCTTCATGCTTGTCTCAGAGATATTTAAAGGACATCAGATATCAAAGAAATGTTCAGAGTCCTGTCTCTATGACTCCTAAGGAATAACATAGTCATCTAAAAAGTGCTTTCAATCCACAGAGGATATAGTTCCAGGAAAAAAAAACTAATTTCAGGAAAAAATGTTTTGAGGAACAAAAAATTGAAATTTAAACTAGAGGCTGGGAAGCAAACAATTAGGTGATGTAGGAACAAGTGAGGAGCCAGGCATTGCCACTTCCCATCCCCAGCAGATGTGGCCCATTGGGTGGGAGAAAGCAAATTCCACCCCCAGCTCTGGCCCCTGCATTACACAATGCCCTGATTGGCTCATCAGAAATTGGTGATGTGCTCGATGATGTCATGGCTTGCACAACTGGGTTTTGTCCCTGATATTGACCTTTGAAGTTGTGGGCTGCTTTCTGAGGGCTAGAAATGAGGTAACTGAGTAAATCAAAGTATCTAATTATTTCAGGTGTCTCCTCCAGGTAGCTGGTTTTCTCTGTTCTTTAGAAATGTCCAAGGCCAGGCTGGATGGGGCTTGGAGCAACCTGGGATAGTGGAAGGTGTCCCTGCCCATGGCAGGGGATGGAGCAGGATGTTCTTTAAGGTCCATCCAACCCAAAGCATCCCTTGATATGATATTTCAAGCCATCTTTTATAAGTGGACACACTTTTTTGTTAGATTAGTGACACTTTTTCTTTTAGTGTTGTCCCTCACTGTGTGCCATCTGTACAAGTGGAGATCTGCAGTGATTGACTCACAGAGTGGGATTTAGACATCCATAATCACTGTGATTTCTCCTGGGGACAGTGGCACCCAAGCAGAGACAGGAATTAAACTCTGTGCAATTCCAAACTTTAGTCAGGACACTGACCTGTGTAGAAGACAGATGTTTAGATCTTAAAAAAAAAAATTATTAGTTATCATCTATAGCAGAAGAAAGATTGTTAGCAGCAGGACAGAGGAATTCAAGATAACTGAGCCATGAGGAGGGGGAGAAGGACACTTGATGAAGCATCTAATAAAAGGCTTATTTGCAGCTGGTGCCAAAACAAATATGAATAATTGCAATATGATTAGTTGCAAATACAGCCTGGAAAGCTTCTGGACTCATAACAGTGCCTTTCTCTGGGTTCTGAGATGGCACCTTTTGACATACCCATATTGTGCAATTCTTGGCTTCCAGTCCAAGGTGACTGCACCTGGCTCTCTGCTGGAATAGATCCTAGCCAGGACCAATCATTGGAACCGCCCAGGAGTTTTTGGCACAGGGCTTGCAGAGGACAAATCTGCCAGAGCTGTTCTGGTAGCTGACTATTGCAGATGAGTTTTCAGTGGTCACATCCTGAATCACTGCTTACACTCTGCTACTTGAATTATCTGCAACTCAATAAATTGTGATCTTGGATGTAGCAGGCACAAGGGATTGGCTACTACAGATGGAAACAAGAAGGTGAATGCCATGCTGACCTGACTGATTAGAGATATAAATATATATGAATCTATATATTGTGACTGCAGCATTAGCAGCTTCCTACCTAAAAAGAACCAGTGGAGTTCCATGATTGTGTTTTTGATGATGATGGTGCCAAAGTCAACACAATCTACCCAATACACCACAGGAGTAGACATTTAAATGATGCACAGAGGGAAGCATTTAGACCCTATTCACTGTCTGATGAAGACACTTCTAATGTTTTATTTTGTCATCAACTGCACAATAACGCTTAAAAATTAAGGCTTCTGTGTTATTCCACATCCACATAGAAGTCTCAGTATTTTTCAGGAAAAGCAGCAGCACTAGGGCTGTGTGCCAGATCAGGGAACTCCTCATCAGGACCAGAGAAATACTAGTTTTTCTCCATAACCTACAGAAGATCCTGCCTTCCTCCTTCTTCTCAAACCCTCATTATTATTCCTTCTCACCCTCCCCTCCCCAGAGGAATTCCCCTTTAGCTTAGAGGCACAGAGGACAGTACATTCTCCCAGCTGGTGTTCAGTGCTGCCATTTAAATGTCTATTTAATGTTGACTTAGTGTCTGGGTTGCAACATGAGGGCACAAGCAGCTGAGCTGAAAGCAGCCAAGGGCAGGTAATAATTGACCAGATTCTCAAACCTCAGCACAGCATCATCCCTGAACCTTAAATGTACAGGGGCCTCTCTTTGTGCCCTTTCAGTGACACCAGATAATGTCTCACACACCAGGATTCATTAACTGATCTGATGTATTTTTCTTCATCTAAAAATTTTAGGACATTTCTTTAACATGAGGTCTTTGTAGCTGTTGCCAAGTGCAGTGAGGTGTGGTGGAGAAGCAGAGGTAAAACCTGCCCTGTGCACCCATTTAGCCCATGGGAAATGGCACAAACCACTCCAATGACAAGTGACTTATGGGAATATTGTGTTCAAGAGCCAAGTGCATCTTTTAGAGGATGTCCACTAATAAATTTTCATGGATGAAGCAACCTTGGCCCTGATTTTCCCATTCTCATTGTGCCCTTGGCAGGATGATGCCAAAGGGTGAAGACATGGAATCACAGAATGGTTTGGGTTGGAAGGGAGCTTAAAGACCATTCAGTTTCAACCCCCTGCCATGGGCAGGGACACCTCCCACTAGCCCAGGTTACTCTAAGCCTCATCCAGCCTGGTTTTGAACAGTTCCAAGGATGTTCCACCTTCCACTAGACCAGGCTGTTCCAGATGGAGCAACTTGGGGCAGTGGAAGGTGACCCTGCCCATGGCAGAGATGGAACTGGATGATCCAACCCAAATCAGCCCATGATTCTGATTCTGTAATAATGATTTGTGCCATCATTAGGAAAGCCAGAAAAATACTGGATTATGTTTTAGCGTGCATTTGATTTTAATGGAACATAAGCACATGATTTCTTAACTAACCATGTGCCTATGAGATTTTAAAATTATAGTTACAATGATAAAATGAAGTTTTGTCACCATCTAAACACATGTACCCTATTTTAAACAACCTTTCTCAAAAGCACAGTAGTTCTTAGACTTTTCATTTGTCATTAGCTGGTAAGTCACACTTAAGAGAAAATACTGAGGCAAACCCCTCCTATATAGCATCATGTGTGGGCCTTGCTGTGAATTTTTATGGGATTAGTTTGTTACCCAGGAGGGAACAAGAGAAGAAAAACCCCAGTCTTTCAGAAGACTGAGCAATCAGCTTGAAATGCTGTTTGCAAAATTTTCCTCACTCAACATTTCAGATTTTCCTTGCAGCATCACCTTTGGAAAGGGGCTGCTGGGGCAAAATTCAGGAAAATTGAATTGCAAAGTCCCCCCAGCTCCTCTCTGGTTAGAGGGCTTGATTTATCTGGGATAGGTACTTGCAGCTCCTTGAATTCCCAGCTCATGTGTGGAAGTTAATGTTCAACAGAGATCTCCAGGACTTCATGCTGGCCCTGGGTGCTGTGGGATACAGTTCCATGCACACAATTCCATGTTCCAGCCCCAGGTCACTGCTGTGCTGCATGAATTGTTCTGCTCCTTGCCTGTTCTATACAAGTTTTCCCCGGTTTCAAGCAACCAGTTTGCACCTGTCTTTGTTTTTGTTAGAAGTCAAAGTCATGGTATTTGCCTCTTGCTCTGAATGACATTTTCAGGTTGCCTGTGCTAGCAGGGCTCAAAGTTTTGGTCACTTTAATAGAATAATGGAATCCTTGAAGGGTTTGGAAAGGACCTTAAAGCTCATCTCATTCCAACCCCCTGCCATGGGCAGGGACACCTTCCACTAGACCAGATTGTTCCAAGCCCCATCCTTGATTGTTTCCAGGTTCACCCATCACCTCTCTGGGCAACCTGTGCCAGTGTTTTGCTACTCTCATTGTCAAAATCTTCTTTATTTCCTAGAGGGCTGTTCTCCTTCTGCAAGAAAAGAGAGTTATTCAGCAAAATCTGAGTGTTCTGGCAATCCATATCAATGAAATTTAAGTCATTTAACTCTAATAATAGACTGACTCTGTTCAGAGGAGAGAAAGAGTAAAGCCATGGAAGTGATGGAGATTATTCAAATAACAAAAAATAATCACAACCTTCCCCAGGGCCACACTCTGATTTTGGGAAAAACACCCCTCCTCCCTAATTTTGTCTAATGGACAAATGCTTCCACTTGCACAGCATTCCCACACTTCTGTCTGTGTGAAAGGCAGGTGAGAGGAATTCACATTTCAGTGGTTCTTGAGAAAAACAAAAGGGTTTTATTTTTTTGTTTATTCATGCTGGTGTTGCAGGTCAGGCATTTGCCTTTCTGTATCCCACTAAAGAGAAAAGAGAGGGTGAAAAATTAAATTTCTTCTTCATTAGAAATAGGGAAGGCTGAGAGTTGCTGGCAAAGGAAAACATCATTTTAAAGGCAAGGGCACAAAAAAAAAGGGGGACAAAAAGGAGAACTTGTTATTTCTTGGTTAATTAGATTTTATGAGTGGAAGAGGGAAATCAGTGTTTATCTTGCTGTTATTTGCTGCATAGACTCACCTTATTGCCTCTCTCTCAGCTGCTTGAGCTGCCCATTACCATGCAAATTAAACATAAACCTCAGTAATGTTTTCATCCTTCGAACAATTCTTGGAACAAAAATGCCATTAACTCCGAGTTAAATATAATAAATGAGGTAATAAGGAAGCAAATCACTGAACCAGAATGTCAGAGGTAGAACTGCAGAAAACCTGGGCTGTGACAGTGTGTAACCTGTTTATTAGCCCAGGATTTTGTGAAGAAGAACCTTCCCTGCATTGATCTCCTTTTAAGAAAATTTACAGCCAGGGGGACCATGCTCTGGAGTGGAGCCCCAGAAGATGTTGCCCTTCAAAGCATTATTCTTGTGGAATCAGCTCATTCTCCCACCATTGCAGGGCAATAAGAGGGGAAATATTTGGCATTGCATCACAAACTTGTGCATGTATATGAAGTCGTTTATTTCCTTTAAAAGAAAAGATATATTAGTGAGTGTTAGAACTCTTAACTCCTGAGGTTTTTAATGTGGACAAACTGGAACTGAATGCAAAGAAGTCAGAATTTGCAACTTAAGGCTGAAAATAAAACAGTGGGAATGATGTGGGATGAAATGCCAGGCTGGATGGGGCTTGCAGCAATCTGTTCTAATGGAAGTGTCCCTGCACATGGCAGGAGCTTTGGAATGAGATGATCTTTAGGGTCCCTTCCAACACAAACCATTCTGTGATTCTGTGATCCAGGTGAGGACTGGAGGAGGGGGAGAGCTTTGTGTCAGCCCCCTGCAGTGGGTGAGCCTGTCCTGAGACCTGTTCAAAAAGTGACAAAGAACAGTTGCATCACGTCAAGAATTTCCCAATGCTTTCCTCTGCCTTTGACATCACCCACCCAGCTAAAGGATGGGGAGATGGAGACAAAATGTTACATGAACTGATGAATCCAGGGTCAAAGCTGGGCCCCCACTCCAATGGTCACTGATTTCCCAGTCCCCCCAACCCATCCTGGTGCCTGTGGTGGGAAGAGATTTCCAAAAGCCATGAAAATTGGTGCAGCTCAGTCAGGCTTGGCTGATGGTCAGATTATATAATTGACACACAGAGTGGAAATTCACCCTTGGGGGATTGCAACACGTTCACTGCCACCTGTAGAGATAAGGGGGATAACCAGTCCCTCTCCAGGGAGTTCATGGCAGTTACTCATTGACTTGTCACACTTGCACAACCCCATGGGCCCTATAAATACCAGGTCTGTCCCAGCCAGCTCCAGCCACCATTGGTCTTCCAGGTGCTCTGCAGGACCTCACAGTCCACCAGCAGCTGACAGCCATGAAGATCCTCTACCTGCTCTTCGCTGTCTTCCTCCTCCTCTTCCAGGCTACTTCAGGTGAGAAGCAAAAATCCCATATAGAGCAAAAGGGTTTGTAAGCAGGAGAGTGTTCACAGCTGGGGGAAAAACCACCATCAGCTGAAAGGCAAAATCTGAAAGGCAAAATCTAAAAGGCAAAATGTGATGCCAGGGGGATGATGCAGTGGATGGGAGCATCTCTGCTCAGGATGCTCCACTCGTTTATAAAGACAACACATGATTTGTTGGACATTTACCTCTCATCATTTCGGGCAGAAAGCTGAGGTTTATAACTCCTGCCACTCCCCACAGGTTCTGCAGACCCTCTTTTTCCTGACACCGTGGAGTGCCGTACCCAGGGAAAGTTCTGCCGTGCCGGGGTGTGCCCACCCACCTTCGCTGCCGTGGGGACGTGCCACGGGGGGATGCTGAACT
This sequence comes from Tychaedon coryphoeus, assembly GCA_013398595.1. Lineage (NCBI taxonomy): Eukaryota > Metazoa > Chordata > Aves > Passeriformes > Muscicapidae > Tychaedon > Tychaedon coryphoeus. Next base: position 13,519 of record WBND01001781.1, read on the forward strand.
GCTGCTCCAAGTGAGTGACACAACACTCGAGGGGCCTCAGAGGGTCCCCTGTTTTATTGAATAACCCCCCTGTTTCTTTGAATAATCATCAAAACTGCAGGGGGGCTTGCACAGTCAAAGTTTCCAAGAATTCAGTGGTTTTTTTTGCTTTATTTTGAATTTTTATGGGAAAAGAAAGGAAGTTTTTTCAATGAATGATTAGGAAAATGCTTCACAGTATTTATATCCATCAGGGGAACAGGTCCCTCTGTTCTTATTTTAAAATTTACCTAGAAAATGTACATTTAAAGGGGGAAAAGTGTTCACAGAACTCTGCTTCTCAACTTCTGCCCATCTCTCCTTCCTCCTACCACTGCACAGCTCTTAGAAAGGTAAAGAGGAGAGAATTTGTCAGTGAGTGGAGACTTGGGTGCTCATTTCACTTGTGACCTTAGAAACCACTTTCTAATAATGTCTGGAGTTTCCCTGATAGCCAGATTATTTTTCTTTCCTTAAGGTTTTGAACATGCTCTTGAGGAATGCTCTTCAGCTTAAAATAAAACATATTCTCCAGCTACTTAATTCTTAGAATAACTTTGTTCCATTAATGGCCACGAGGTGATCCCTGCCAGCTGCAGTGACATTCACACCCCCCAAATTCAGTGCCAAATCAGGAGAAGTTCCTGTACCTTTGCTGAGGAGGACTGGTGTGATGATATAATTCATCCCAGCCATGATGTTCAGGCAGATCCCCAGACACTGATGTGACTGGACAGACCTTGGCTCAAAACAGAGGGAGAGCTCAGATCTCTGTTGTCTGAATTTTCCAGAACTCATTATTCTGTGATTCCATTATTTATAGAATTGCCAGGGTTTAAAGATTCCCAGAAACTGAAAAAATCTGATGAGATGGTTCTAGAAAAAGGCTTTATACATTTATTCATCTTGAAAACAAACATTTGAATTTAGACATGAAGAGATGATTCAGCAGGATACATTGAGATGTTTAGTGGCATTGAGGTGCCTTGGAGTATTTAAATCATATCAATATATCTGGCTGAGTTAGCTTTAAGGGAAAACACTGATTTTCAGAAAAGATAGATGTCTGGAGGCCAAGCAGACATCCCAGACCACTTCAGGTGGCACTAGACTTGTGTATTCAGTAATTACATCAAATCCCCAATCATTATTTTGGTGTAAACTGAATAAAAAATGTCATTACAAGTGGCCATATAACTCATTTGCCAGTGGCCACAGTGGTTATCTGCAGACCTGCACACCCAGCACACCCAGAGATGTGGGTTTTTAAACCTGCAGGCTGAACCCACCCTCTAGGTTCATTTTCAAAGGTAATTAGAAGGTATTGAGTATTTTAGAGAATGAGTTGAGGTGGCACTGCAGCACGATAACAAGACCCTTTGTATCCTTGCAGGATTTTGGCAGAGTAAGAAGAAAAGGCTTCCCTGGATCAGAGCCCTTGTACCAGCAACATTTCCACTGCCTTGAGGAGCTGATTTTCATGGATTCCTGCCCTATCTAAAGCCTCCTGCAAATGAGCATTAAAAGAAGCTTCCAGAGGGCATGTCCTGTTAGCACACCGCTTGTGGAGATCTGGGTTTTTCCTCACTGAAGTCACTCCCTTTTTGCTTTTAATACTCAAGCCACTTTGGCTCCTTGGCCACCTATTGCAGCCTACCTCACAGGGGTGTTTGGAGGTTCAATCACTTCAGGGTTCATGCAGCTCCTGGAGGATGTGAAGCAATATATATATTATTATTTTATTCGCACATGAAAATAAAGGTCTTCTTAAACCAAAACCTGTGAACTTTGTTGTTACTCACAGGAAATTCCTCTCTGGTTTGGACTCAAGGCAGTGGTGCAGTATTTTTTAAACAAGTGAGTCTGTGAAGTCTCACATATTCCCAAGGGATTTAGGAAAGGAAAAGAGCAACAAGTTTTGGTGATGGTAATAAAGCATTTAGGATGACAGGAATGAACGCTGAGTGGGAAGAACTGTACAGACAAATCTTGACAGAGAATAATTGTATGACCATGTGGCAACCAATAAACACCTGCAGTATTTAAAATTTTATACATATATATTTATACATATGTATATAAATACAATATATAATATATAATATATAATATTATATATATAATATATAATATATAATAATGTATCATGTATCATATACCATATATCGTATATGATAATATATAATAAATATATATGAATTTAAAAGTATACACACACACAACCCTTAATTTATTAACATAGTTAGGGGGTCTGAAGTATCCCTCCACAGAGACAAGATTTTGGCTGCTGTTTAGACTGGGTTTTAAAACATCAGACCTGTTTTCAACAACAATCACAAAATTCAATATTTAAAGATAAAGAGCAAGGACATATCACTGCCCATAACCTGGTCATGTCCAACTTACAAACCAGACACTGATGATCTGTTCTATATCCCTCAAGTTCCTTCTGTGTGCTGGTTTTGGCTGGGATGGATTTCATTTACTTCCCTGTATGGAGTGATGGTTTGGATTTGTGCTGGGAGCAGTGCTGATAATTCAGGGATGTTTTTGTTATGGCTGAGCAAGACAGTCGAGGCATTTTCTGCTCCTCACCCCATCAATGAGAGGGCTGGGGGTGATGAGGAGTTGGGAGGGGACAGAGCCAGG
>WBND01001781.1:18139-34299 GCA_013398595.1 Tychaedon coryphoeus
GCTGTCAACTACCAAATCAGCCCTCTGGTTGGTTCCTACAGCTCAAAGATGAAGCTCTACAGGGAAAACAGCCCTCCTCTGTTTCCATCCCCCTGCTCCTCCTCTCAGCCCCTCTCAGGTGACCTCCCTCCATGCAAAACCTGCACACATGTCTATTGAGAACTTGTCTCCTAGGACACCATTGGTGTTTTCTCTTAGAGGGCTGGCAGGGCAGCAGCTGGAGCCAAACTCTTTGATAGTGTTCAAGCTATGGGAGAAAAGAGTTGTTTTGCTTGATATGCCCCTTCCAAACCTGATGCAGGACCTCAGAAAAACTCATCATCCTTGATGACCTGAAGAACAAGTGAGTTTTCAAAATGATGATTGGAACAAGGCTGTCCAAAAGTCTGCTATCAGTGACTCAGCCCCCTCCCTGCTCTGCTCCATGGCCAGAACACAGACTGGAGATGGTCCCATGACTGCCTGGGATGGGCACTTCAGCCACTAACACTGGCGCCTCCCCACTGGAAATCAGTTTTATGCATGAGCAGCCTTTATTGAGTGCTCTGTCAAGGAGAATGAACATCGTGTACCCTCTGTCCACTGCAGACTCTTGTCCCTCTCTGTCACCTGTTCCATGCCCTTAACTTTGGGACAGAGGAACTCAACACCACTTACTGCTTCTGCCTGCTTATTTACTGCTAGAACAGAGAAGATTGTCACTAAATTAATTCTCCCCTTCTGATCAGGCAGATTGGCTGCTCATCAGTTGTAATTAAAAGCAGGGAAACTCCTTCAGAGCCAAAGATACTTGCACTGGTTTCCCCACAGTCCAGAATACAGACCACAGGTGTTGATTTCCCAAGGTTTAAGGCAAATTTCCCAAGCTCCCTGAAGGATCAGTAAGCCAAACAGATGAATTTGCTTTTCTGGGTAACAAAATGATTTTCCTTCGAAAGGACAAGTCCCATGCAAAACCCACCACCCACTGCTTGGCTGCCAGGTCAAATGTTAACTCTTATGGACACCTCAAGATCAGCAGCTTCCTGTCGGTCACAGCCTCAATGTTTTCTCTGTTCACTGGAGACAGGAGCATCTTTCCCTGGTCCTCAAGAAGAAGGAAGAAGTGGAGCACCATGTCCAAGCTCCCTTTCCCTGGTGCCAAGGAGTTTTCAAGGGGGCTGTTATCACCCCAGGCACGTTTATGTTTCCATGGAGGGAGGCTGGACCTGGGACAAGCATTGCTGCCGCTCTCCAGCTGGAGCTGGGGGAGGGAGTTGAGGAGGCTGGAGCCATTCCCTCTTTCCTTCCCTCTCCCTGATGTTGTTTGGTTCCAAAGAGCACAGAAACCATCAGTGACATCATGGCCCAATCCCAGCAGGGTTTGCTCAGCAGCCTCACTCCCCAAATTAAACATCCCTGCCCCTGGGACAGGCAGGAGGGGGCTTATGCAAGGAGTAGAAAAGCACTTTTCCTTTTTTCCATTAAATGCTGTTAATCCAAGTAAGCTTTGCCCACCGGTGCTCTTGGCACCAACTTTGTCAGGTTATCTTAAATGAGCAAAGCAGCTAATAGTTGCTAAAAGGTTATTTATTACAAAGCACATCAGTTTCAAAGGCAGTCACAGACATCAAAGTCCATGCTAAGTTTTGGTATAAAGTCCCAAACAGAAGTAGAAGCTGCTCTTGTCAAAGGTCCCAGGAAGCTGATGTTGCTGTAGCAGCTCCTGTCTTCTTCTTGGGTGTTGACTGATGACCGTGAGCAAAAGCAAAAGAAAAGCAATGGCAGGAAAAGCAGAAAAGCACCGACTCTTCCCCAATACATACTCTTATATAGAATCTTCCCAACAAGCTAAGACACAAACTCGGACCACCACTCCTTAACCTATTAGAATTCCAGTTTCTTAACACACCAGGTTATGTATAGACTACGCATACAACCTATCTTGTTCTACCTGAAAAATGTAAACAATATTCTTATTATAGCTCTATTATGTCTAAGCACTGTCTACAGCTATGGTCCTGGGACCTCTACTGCAAACATCAGCATGTTTTTCAACCTTCACTAGAACTCTCACTTCTACTTTGGTATCTAAATCTTTTACTTACTAAAAGCATTAGAGCTCATACTAAAACTTACTGACTTACTTACTTATCCTAAAACTTAAACTTACACCTCTACCTTATGTGTGAGTGGCTTAATATACTTCAATCCATCCAAAGGCTTTAATTCAATCCCTGCACTCTGATTTCTCTCTTAAGAATTCAGAGATCCTCGACTCACTGACTCCAACAGTTTCCTTACAGCTGGCCATGTTTTAAGATCATAGATTACACTTTTTTTCCTTCTTTTTGTCTTTCCAGAAGTGAAGCTGAGGGTGCAGGTGGATGAGCTGCCTGTCTGAAGCCTTGGGCGTGTGCTCAGAGTGGTTTGGGTTGTGGGGTTGTGTCTGTGTCCTTGATGACAAATCAGGAATCAGGGAGATGGTCAGTGTTCCCTATGACTCCCTTAAAGAAATTCCAGGCACATACAGACAAAGAGTGATTTAATATAAATGACTGACTCCTTGAAACTTCTGTATCCAGGAGAGGAGTGGAGGAGAGGTGACAGCAACAGCCCATTCTAGAGCCTGTGCCTCTGGCTCAATAATATGTGTGAAAATGCAGGAGCTTTTCCTAAACCATCATTGCCCACCCCTGCTCTCACAGCTCCTGGCAGAGGTCTGGATGTCCATTTCCTCACCATGTTCCTCAAGGATGTGGGCTTAATGAAGTATAGGTGGGAATTCATTTTCTTTGCCATTTGTATCCTCTTGCCCCTCCTCAACCTCCTCATCCATCCACAAAAGAAGTTTTTAGCTTGTTTCTAGTCCTGATATACTGAATTAATATGGGATTTTTTGTTGTTTGTTTTTTTTGGTAAAGACAGAAGCCCTTTCATGTCCTACACCCAACTTGCAGCAGCCAGTTCAGCAAGCACAGACCTCTCTGCCCTTTGTGTGCAGTCAGAACTCACCCCTGCTGTTGCTCTCCATCATTTCAGTTTACTGCTCTTACTGAAGCAGTAAATAATTAATCACCCTTGTGACTTTGTTTCACTGATGATTTATGGTTTATCCTGTTTGCCTGAAAAAAAAAATATCACTTGAAGTTCCCAGATGTCTCAGGAGTGGCATTTCTTGGAGACAAGTAAAAGGGTTAAGAGACCTTCACAGAGTTCTGGTGACACTTCCTCTGGTCCATTTTAGATATGGCTGGACCTTCATATCCATGAAAATAAAGATTAGATTTTATTTTCAGATACAAAAATAAGTTACAAGGTGATAAGAGAGGTGAAGACACCACACAGAAGTGGATTTGATATGTTGAATCTGTGAAATCAGAGAGATGTGAGTCTTCATAATCACATTTAGCAAGGTGATTAACAGCAAGGGAAAATGTCTTTAAACCAAGATCATTTGGGCAAGAATGAGTAATTTTATATACGCCATGCAGACTAGATTTGGGAAGAAGGTTCAGACTGTGATATCGATGTTTTCAGGAGAGATCTTAGGGGTTTCTGGAGGGAATTAGGATCAGTCTCCTATGACAGTGTGGCACAACACACAGCAGTGTCCCTTCCAGTCCTGTCTATTTAATGACTTCTGAAATACAAATCCAAGGCTAAGGTCACAAATAAAAGGTACAGAGGGTGACTGAGCTGTGAACCATTCAAAAACTCCTGGGGGACTGGAGCAACTACCACATCTGCAGTTTCATGGCAGGAGGGGGGATATCCATGACCCTTTCAGCCCTACTCTGTCTCCCCCTGTTGCAGCCCTACAGCTCCAACCCAAGTGAGGACTAAATCTCTGATACTTTCCTGCATTTATCTTCACCATCACAGAAAGGTTTGGGTTGGAAAGAACCTTAAAGATTATCCCATTCCAAGCCCCTGCCTGGGTAGGAATATTTTCCACTCTCCCAGGTTGCACCAAGCCCTGTCTAACCTGTCCTTGAACACTTCCAGGGATGGGGCAGCCACAGCTTCTCTGGACAACCCATTCCATTGTCTCACCACCCTGACAGTGAAGGAGTTTTCCCAAACATCTCATCTAACCCTGCTCTCTTTCAGCTTGAAGCCACTGCCCCTTGCTCTGTCACTCCATGCTCTTATCTCCAGAGAGGAGCTCTCTCCTTTGCTCACCCAGCCTGGTGGCTGAGGGGGAGGAGAAGCTGTCACAAGACTGTGGCTGAGAGCCACAGGGCACCATCAGTTCTGCATGGTTTAGCACCCTGTGGATCCCAGGAACCCACCTCCCTGGTGCTCCAATCCCGTGCCCTCCCTGGGTGCAGCCCCCAGCTGGCTCGGGGTGGTTTGGCTGCTCGGGTCAGCCCGACGTGGCCATGGCTCAGCTCGGGCATCTCCTAATGGCAGAGGTTGCAACACCTCCCTACATCACAATCTCCATGGGAACAGGGCAATGAACTCTCTGTTCTCCAGGCAGCCACTCCTCCACCCACCTTGTTGTGTCCCAGAGCCTTTATAAGCAGAGGCAGCGCCTGTGCTCGGTCTCGGACAGCTTCTGCTCACACTGGTGCTGTCTCCATCCCTGCCAAAGCTGCCTTGCTGCCAGCTGCCAGTCATGAGGATCCTGTTCTTCCTCGTCGCTGTTCTCTTCTTCCTCTTCCAGGCTGCTCCAGGTAAGGCTGGGAAGAGATAGATGAGATGGAGGCTGAAAGGGTGAAAATGCAGAGGAGCTCATTAGACCCCAGAGCTGAGGGTCGGGTTACCTCTCTGCTCCAGGAATCCATGACTTTCCTATTAGAATTCCCCTTCCCTGGTCGCAGTCCTAATTTTCAAGCTGTGGATTCAATGCTCTTGATAGTCATACTGATGGTTTCTTTCTAGCATGTGATGACAATAAGGGGAAAAAAGGAAGGTCCTGTATGGACCTTGGTGCCAGAAAAGGTTTTGGGGCAGCTCATCTTGAGTGCCTTCATGTGGCATGTACAGAACACCCAGGGGATGAGGCACAGCCAGCGTTGGTTCATGAAAAGCTGATCTTGCTTGAGGAACTTGATCTCCTCTATGACAAGGTGTCCCATTTAGTGGGTTAGGTATCTAGCTGGATTCTGGAAAATCCTTGGCACCATTTCCCACAGGGTTTTCCTGAAGAAACTGGCTGTTCCGGCTTGGGTGGGTGCACTGTTCACTGGGTTAAAAACTGTCAGGATGGCCAGGCCCAGAGAGCTGTGGGGAATGGAGTTAAGTCCAGCTGAGGCTGTCTCCAGTGGTGCTCCCCAGGGCTCAGTACTGGGGCTGGTGCTGTTTAATATCTTCATGAATGACCCAGAGAAGGAGATTGATGGGAACCTCAGCAAATTTGCAGGTTGAACCAAGTTAGGCAGGAGCATTAATCTGCTGGAGGGCAGGAAGGCTCTGCAGAGGGATCTGGGCAGGCTTGATCCATGGGATCAGGCAAATTGTTTGAGGTTCAACAAACAAGTGCTTGTTGAACCTCACACAGTTATTTGTGTTCACAACAACCCCTGCAGCTCCAGGCTGGGGAAGAGCAGTGTGGATATGGCACTTGGTGGCCTTGGCACTGCCAGGGAATTGTTGGACTCGATGGTCACAGAGGATCCAAGGACCCTTTTCCCACCTGAACAATTTCCTGAGGATTTTACTGAGGCAATTCTTAGAATAATACAAAAAATATAACCCGACAACATGAGAGCTTTCTCTTCTCACATTCTCACCCACATGTCCTAACTGTGTATTCAGAATTAGGAGGCTTAATCTGTTTTTGGGGAAAATGCTATTCTGTTGGTTTTTGCCTGAACTCTGTATTAAGTGCATTAAGTGGGTTTGGAGCCCCTGTATCATTCCAGGCTATTTGGGTGTCTTGGAAGCAGCTGAAGTTGTCTCAATTTGATTTGCAGTAGTCTCAAATTTGTATCAGCTTTCTTATCAGACATCAAATATCTCTCTACTCAAAGAAAAAAACGTAGAACTATTGAGACAAAATCTGTACTACATGTTTTGAGATTGCTTCCTTGGTATTTTCTTACTTCATGCACCACAAAATGTATTATATATATCAGAAAACCCTGCAACCCTGGGATGGCTGCAGGACTGGTACAATTCCAGTAGAATCCCTGCTGGGGAAAGGGCCACCAGTTATTTTCTATCTCTTCATAAAGATTATATATATATAACCCTACAGGGCTTTTTAATTTAAGAGATGAGGGAATGGTAACTTAAAAATCAGCTGAGTGACATAGAAAACACTTAATCCTTGAATAACATGTGATTAAGAGAAAGGAGTTGAGAATCACTGGGACAAAGTGGTTGAAATGTGGTAAACTTGATTTAGAACAAAGCTGTGATGCCTTTCAAATTAGGGATGGAATCCAACTTGATGGCAAAACCTTAACATAGTGCCAGGTAAATCTCATGCCTCCAGTCTCCAGTCCTCTGCCAGGACAAACAAAGATGAGTTTTCCCGATTCTTTTGCAGCTTACAGCCAGGAAACCTCTGACACCCTGGCATGCCGGCAGAGCCGGGGCTCCTGCTCCTTCGTGCCCTGCTCTGCTCCTCTGGTTGACATCGGGACCTGCCGTGGAGGGAAGCTAAGATGCTGCAAATGGTAAGAGGAATTCCTCCAGGGAAGTGCTGCTGCACCAAAAGCAAGTAGAATCACTGGGTTTTGCCCCCTTTCAGCATCAGAGCCCCTTCTCCAGCCTCCCCCTACGACCTCCAAAAAGTCCATGCTAATTTCTGGGGTTTGTGTGTGGTGAAAACAAGGCAGAGCCTTCGTGGTGCTGAAATATTCCAGAGAAAAAGAGAGAGTGTTTACAAGAGTGGCAGGACAAGGGGCAATGGATTCAATCTGGCAGAGAGTAGATCTGGATTGGATGTCAGGAAGAAATTGTTCCTTGTGAGGATGGGAAGGCCCTGGCACAGGGTGCCCAGAGAAGCTGTGGCTGCCCCATCCCTGGAAATGTTCAAAGTCAGGCTGGATGGGGCTTGGAGCAGCCTGGAGTAGTGGAAGGTGTCCCTGCTATTCTGGGGTATCAGCAGCCACAAATGAGTAGCTGCGGTGTGTGCTGAGAGGTGACAGCCCCATCCTATATTTTATCTGGGTTGCCTTAGGGCCGGAAACACAGGTCCAGCTCACAAGGGTCTCCAGCTGTCCTTAGCCTCGTGTGCTCCCTGATCTCCAGCAGTCTGAGGTGTTGAGGTACAATTTATTTGTTTGGTGGATGTGCTAAGCACCCGACCTTTCTCTGCAGGACCCCCAGCTCCTAAATCTGACACCTCACTGACCACTCAGACAAGAGCCCTGGACAACTGAGACATCCCCATCTTTTGACATCGATGGATCCTGTCCTCAGTGCCTTGGGGAGCCTTTCCCATGGGGGTGGAGGCCCTCAGGAGCACAAGAGTATCTGAGGAGGAGTTCTTGTTCAATAAAGATATTTGCAGTTTCAATTCTAATAAATGCAAGTTCTTGTGAAACTGTGTTGCTGGTACTTGTTCATGTATGTCAGGGTGGCTTTTGTTGTTTTTGTTGTCTATAAAAATCAGCCTGTAAATTAATTTTATTTAACTACATTAAGTCCATGTGTCATCAAGTCCTGTTAAATCACCCTGTGTTGCAGTGATTTGTGTGGCAACATTTATATTAATAACTGGAGAAGCATCAGAGCCCATTCCAGCTGCCATTCTCGCCCAGAGATGGGATCCAGGAGACAGGCTCAGTCCTCTTCTCCTCTCCAGGGCTGCATCTGCCAACCCAGCCTGAAGTATTTGGAATACAGAGAAACCCCAGGGGTACAGAAAGGCTTGAAACTGCATGAGCACACTCAAGATTCTGCTCCTGCTGTCTCTATTTAGACCAGTATCACGTCCATGGAATTTGATTTCTCTGGATCCTAAACTGGTTGAGCTGTTTTTCCCTGCACTGCTCTGTCTGGAGACAGTGGGCTGTGCATCCTTCAGCCTGGATTCTCATCACCAAGACTCATCCCCTCCTTCCCTTCCCCATCCCTAACATCCCAAATGCAAAGGTCACAAGGATTTGGGACAAGGGGTGACTCAAAGTGTCTGTGCTCCCATGCCAGGAGCTGCAGGATGGCTCCAGGACTTCCACAGCTGCTTAACGTGACCAGTTTGTGCCAGCTCTACACTGGCCTAATCACACTGGGCTTGGAGAGTCACAGAGTCATGGAATGGTTTGGAGAATCACAGAATCATGGAATGGTTTGGGTGAGAAAGAACCTTAAAGATCATCCAGTTCCACCCCAGCCATGGGCAGGGACACCTTCCACTGTCCCAGATTATTCCAAGTCCTGTCCAGCCTTGCCTTGAAGTTATTCTTGATCAAATTATTAATGATTAGGTCAAGGACATATTCCTGTCACCACATGGGCTGGTTTTCCTCCCCTTTTCTTGGAGAAGTTTACCACAAGGCACATCTCACACTGATTCAAAAACACACAGCAAGAGAATTCCTCACAGGGATAAGGAGATTGTTCCTCACAAGGATAAGGATCAAACATAGATCTTCCAGAGTAAGTTTCTTAAAATTTATTGTGATGTGCAGACTATGAAATACAAGCACCTTAGCTGAGCATTCTGGCATTACTCACATTATTGATGACTCCAAAAGGAAAATAAAATAAAAATAATAAAAGAATAGCTGTTCTGAGGGACAAAGGAAGAACTTTGCATCCTCTCACAGGCACAGATTCCTGCAGCTTGTGACCTCTCTGGGACAGATGTTGACACAATAAAATTTCAGCAGCAAAACATCTTTTAAAATGAAAAATATTGGTCTTCTCTGTGTGGTTCAAGAATTGCTTGGGAGTTTCTTCAGGTCATTAAGGCTGTGTGTGGAGGGGTTTGTTCTTTTTTCTGTTGTTCACCTTGTGGCGTGTGCCTGTAGGTGTCAAATGCATATTGCTCAGAATTCCAGATTTTCCAGTGGGATGATGCATTCCTTAAAGTGCCAGCTGCTCTGGTTAGCCCATCTGAGGTGTCAGTGCTCACTAATCATACTGCAAAATAAAGGGAAGAAACTTACTGATTTTGTACTTACAACCAGGAAAGGAATGAAATAAAATGCACAGAAGGGATTGAATGAGCACCAAGGGCTGATATGCCTGAATCCAACTCTTCAGGATATTCACAGTCCTGCTGCTGCTCAATTTTAATCATGAATTGCTTCTCTATTTTAATTAATAATGAATTGACCACACTCTGTGCCTGAAGCTTCCTACTCCTCTTGGAATTTCTGGTATGGAAAAGAGTTTCTGCTGCTCATGTTTTGCTTTTAGCATCTGTTGCTACTGAACAAAGTTTAAGTAAGAGCCTCCAAAATTAAAAGTGTCTGCAGTATTTTACAGGGAAAAGGAGAAACAGAAAATTAAATGTTAGAATCATTGGAGGCAGAATGTAAATATTCAGGGATATCCATTACTGCAGTTTCATATTGGAATAAAGATATGGGGTGAATTTTAGGATTCCAGTAAGGAATTTGAGGGGAAAAAGAATAAATTAATCACAGAATTAAGGAATTATTTTGATTTGAAGGGACCTAAAAGAGCATCTGGTTCCAATTCCCTACCATGGGCTGGGACACCTTTCAGTAAACCAAATAATTTGATTTTGTCTAGAAGAGGAAATTTATGGAACAGGATTAAAAAAACCTGGGAGAACAACATGACTTTCAGGCTGTTCTTCTGACTCTGGGACCAGGCAGCCTTAGCAAGGTGGAATATACAGGTTTCCTATGAATCTGACCCCAAAATACCAGGCCTCAGGACAGTGTGCACATCAAGAGATGTCTCCTTTGAATCCACTCATCATGAGCAGCTTGAATCAGCTAATGGGAACAGCAGCAAAAGAGTTAATTTCTGGCTAATTAATCCTCTCTGCCAAAGAGGTTTCACTGTGATCCTTCCCACGAGGCACTTGAGCTGCATCATTAATGGCACAGAGGGAAGCAGTGAGGAAATCCTCAGGAAATCCTGTATCTGAGTGCTGGAAGAATTTTCCATCCAAAGGGCAGACTGGATGTACCAAAATGAGTCATAAATGAGTAAAAAAAACCCCAAGAAATCCCTGGAAATATCTAAAGCCAGGTTGGACAGGGCTTGGAGCAACTGGATCTTGTTGAAGGTGTCCATGATAATGGGGGTGGAATAGATGACCTTGAAAGGTGCCTTCCAATCCAAGCCCTTCCAATTTTCCATCTAAAGGGCAGATTGGGTGTACAAAAAATGAGTCATAAATGGGTAATAAACCCAAAGAAATCGCTGGGAATGTCCAAGGCCAGGTTGGACTGGGGCTTGGAGAAACTGGATCTTGGATAATAGGGGTGGAATAGATGACCTGGAAAGGTGCCTTCCAATCCAAGCGCTTCCAATTTTCCATCTGAAGAGCAGATTGGATGTACAAAAATGAGTCAAAAAAACCCAAGAAATCCCTGGAAATGTTCAAGGCCAGGTTGGACAGGGCTTGGAGCAACTGGATCTTGTTGAAGGTGTCCATAATAATGGGGGTGGAATCGAAGACCTTGAAAGGTGCCTTCCAATCCAATCCAATTTTCCATCTAAGGGGCAGATTGGATGTACAAAAATGATTCAAAAACGAGTAATAAACCCCAAGAAATCCCTGGAAATGTTCAAGGCCAGGTTGGACAAGGCATGGAGCACCTGGATCTTGTTGAAGGTGTCCATGATAATGGGGGTGGAATAGTTGACATGGGAAGGCCCCTTCCAATCCAAGCCCTTCTGTGGGTGTGTGATCCATCACATCCTGGACTCACCACGGTCCTACAGCAGGGAATTCCCTGCTGGCAGCGTCCAAAGGGTCTCGTGTGGGGTGGGGGGCAGTGGTGGCTGGAACAGACCCCCCCAGCCTGCCTGCACTGCACCTCAGTATTGGGGGCACGCAGGAAACCTGGGCAGAATAATAAATAAAAAAAAAAAAAAAAAGCAGAGTCATGATTTGTCTTCCCAAAGAAGACTAAGAACAATCCAGGTTATAGCATGGCAGCAGTGTTGAAGTTTACCTGCAGGCTGGCCACTTCCACATCTCTTTATTTTCCAAACTGGACCCATTTGATGTCTGGTCACTGCTAAAAACGTGCCCAACACACTGGCAACATTTTGGCCAGAGGCAAAAGGGACTAAACGCCTTTCTATTTCTATTTCTATTTCTAATTCTAATTCTAATTCTAATTCTAATTCTAATTCTAATTCTATTTCTATTTCTATTTCTATTTCTATTTCTATTTCTTTCTATTTCTACTTATTCCTATTCCTATTCCTATTTCTATTCCTATTCCTATTCCTATTCCTATTCCCATTTCCATTCCTATTCTTATTCCCTATTCCTATTCCCTCTTGCCTATTCCTATTCCCATTCCCATTCCCATTCTTCTTGTATCTGTTTTTATTTCTATTCTTATTTCTATTTTTTTCCATACTCAAAATTTTCCCTCTGCATTTCCTTAGAGTTTATTTAACTCTTACCTGAAGTGCCCTGGAGCATTAAGAGGAGAACTGCAAAGCAAAGGGAAAAGATCTTCATGTCCAAATTCAGTGCCACCAAATACAAGAGATGCTATGAAAAAAACAAAAAAGAAGCCATGCATTTAAGCTGCATTTGTCATCACCCAGCACAAATATTATTAATGACAAATTAACTGCAATTTTTTAATAAAAAATTGGCATTTATGTAATAGAGTAAATACTCTAGAATCAATCTATAGAAAAAACAGTTTTTAAGGAAAAATAAATTTGAAAGTATACTGCATAAGATTGATATAATGTATTTATGCCTAAAAATACAGTTATTAATTTTTTAATTTGAGCAACTCTGCTGCTTCTGGCTGGGATGGAGTTAACTTTAATCATGGCAGTCCATGCAGTGCAGTGCTTCATGTTCAAAGCAAGTTACTTAATGACTAAAATATCCATTTTATTCAATTAATAACTTAAGCCTTTATGTTTTCTTTGAATATAAACACTCCAAAGCTTTAATTACTCAAACAATGGTATTTTTTTTAGCTTGCAAGCCAGCAATTACTCCTTGAAATATCTTTACAGAAAATCTAAGGAGCCATCTATCCATCCTGGAAGCCTTGAATTGTCTCTCCACCATCATTTCTCCCTTCAGATTCCAGCTACCTTTGGAAAATAATACTAATTTAATAATTAGAAACAGCATAATTAAGTACAATAATCAGCCAAATGCATTACTGAAATATCAAGCACTGCAAATTTGAGATATTCACAAGGATTTAATTAAGATGTAATATTCTACATTTTGGTTTAGAGGAGCAACAAATTTTATCAAAAATTATGTGGTTTTCACCTTTTTGTTTGATATCAGTGTGAAAACGTCACCTTTACCTCACCCAAGAGGACCTGAGGAGAGGAGTCCTACCTGGTTCCACTGCAGGGGATCTTCACAGAGTGCTGGCTCACCCCAGAACAGCTGGTTTTATACATTCTGTGTGTGACAGAGCTGCCACAGAACAGCTGGCCAAGGACATGGAGCTGCCACAGCAATTCCCAGCAGCTGGAATGTCACTTCCCAGCAGCTGCTGGGGGCGGTGACCGCTGGTGAACTCCCTCCCCTTTCCCTGGAACATGAGCTGGCTCTTCCCAAAAACACCTCACATGGAACACGCACAGGTTGGGATCCAGGAGTGTCCTAACCTCTCTGGGGCTGGAGATGCATCCACAGCCCTGGAACAGCTGGAATGGGGAAGCTCAGATTTTGCAATGAGGCTCCTGTGTGAAATACAGGTGAGAGCCCTCTGTATTCATGGAGTCCCAGAATGGTTTGGGTTGGAAGGGACCTTAAAATTCATCCCATTGCATCCCCTGCCATGGGCAGGGACATCTTCCACTATCCCAGCTTGCTCCAAGCTCCATCCAGCCTGGCCTTGGACACTTCCAGGGATCCAGGGACAGCCACAACTTCTCTGGGCACCCTGTGCCCTCCCAAGGAACAATTCCTCCCCAATATCCCATCCATCCCTGCCCTCTGGCAGTGGAAGCCATTCCCTTTGTCCTGTCCCTCCATGCCTTGTCCCCAGTCCCTCTCCAGCTCTCCTGGAGCCCCTTTAGGCTCTGCAAGGGGCTCTGAGCTCTCCCTGGATCCTTCTCTTCTCCAGGTGAGCACCCCCAGCTCTCCCAGCCTGGCTCAGAGCAGAGGGGTCCAGCCCTTGGAGCATCTCCATGGTTTCCTCTGGAATCTCTCCAGCAGCTCCATGTCCTTATGTTGGGGACCCCAGGTAGGATGTCTCAAGAGCAGATTTCCCTCACTTGACCTGCTGGTCACTCTTTCACTCTCATGGATTTGCCACAACTGTGTTCTGCTTGTCCCATGGAAAATAATTACGTTTGAATAATTAATTCCAGGGAATCACCCACTTCCACACAGCCTTTTCTGATTCCAGTTGGCCAAAGGAAACAACTTTTACAAAAATATTTTGGTCAAATTTCTGCCCTCAGAGGATCTGGACTACAGAAACTGATGGCAGCCCTGGCTTAACCTGAACCCTGAGGGCACCTGTGAGCCCAGATGTTGTGTTTTCATTGTCATACCACCAAGAGACCAGGAAAAAACCCCAAAATTCCTGTGCTTCAAAGAGCATTCACCTACCCAGGTCTCTCCCAGAAGATGGCAATGAAGAGCTAATGCTGAAATTCCCCTCCAGCAACCTTCTTCAGTGAAGAGTACAGAAATTATTCTGACAGCAGAGTTTTATGGATTTTTCCCCTTAATTATACTGATGTCTTTTGATTCCCAGCGCTGATATGTGAGTGAATGATGTTTTCTGACAGGGCAGAGCCCCTCCTGCTCTGCAGTTTGCTGTGGATTCCTCTGATGGACAAGAAACCAGTCACTGCTCTCAAAATTATATTGACAGGACTCGAGGAAATGGAATGAAGCTGAGTTGAGGGAGGTTTAGGTTGGATATCAGGAAAACCTCTTCACTCAGAGGGTGGTTGGGCACTGAACAGGCTCTGCAGAAAAATAAAGCTACTTAAAATCCCATTCCTGTGTAATTTAATTGGAAGAATGTGTATATTTGCTTTATAATATGGAAGAGCATTTGTTTTTATTATTTGGATTTTGATTTTGTTTTTTTAAAAAAACCCATAAAAACTTAAATTACTCAAGTGATGAAATGTACAGAAGCAGAAATAGATACTGTGAATATTAAATGCATAAATGAGATTTTAGAGGCATAGTGCTCTGAGACTTGGGACTAACCTGAAAAGGAGGTTAAAATAGGATAAAATTATTATGTCTTCCTGTTTTTCCACTTTGTGCTTGTGCCATCTGCCCAAAGTGGAACAAAACAGATCCAAGCTCAAATACCAGGGTTTGGATAAGATCTTTAACTAATTAATTTTATTTGTTCTTATGATTGATAGTAAACTTCCTTTAAATATCTTAAATACTATAATTACCTCTTACTTTAATTCCAACATACTGTTATTGACTCAAAGCATTGTTTTGGCCATTCATTATTACAAAAGTGATACAGTGGCAGTTAAACACATACAATTAAAGAATGGATATTGCAAATCAATTGATATTGCATCCTGAAAGCATTTTGACTACTAAATGTCTTACTCAGTTCCCTTTTCCTGATGTACTGCAAAGGACATTGTGTGGAGCCCCAAAATTATGTTCTCCAAGCATAAATACATATTTGTATGCCTGTGCATATAATCTATAAACAATCCAAGAGAAACAGAGGCTGAATTTACTCAACTGGTTTATATTTTATCTCTGCTGAAGAACATCCAAATAGAGAAGAATAATCCAGATATTCTAACCTGTGGTTTACTCAGGAATAGTCAGGATATTAATTTCAGTAATTATTTAAACGTAGAGAAATTGTATAATTATATTTCTTACTCTCCTGCTTCTCTATTTCCCTCCTAGCCAATCCACACTAATGTAGATATATTTATATACAAAATATTGTTAAAATGAGTATGTGGAAGGATTCCTCTAAATCCCAGTTGATTTTTTATCACTCAGCACACCACAGACTTTGTTCCCAGTGAACATCCAGGTCTCAGTTCCTTTGCCCACACTTGGATAAATGCTGCCTGAGATTTCCCTGTGTCCCATTCCTCCTCCTTGATTGCTCTCCTCTCTGCTGACCCTTTCCCTCCAGCCCCAGAGGAGATCTCAGCCAGCCCCAAATCACTCTGGGAGCTGGTGTGAAAGCCACTGGGTTAAACCCTGTGTGCCCACGTGTCACCCCAGCTTACCTGTGACAATGGGATGTCCCCACACACCTGAAGCAATGAGGATCCTTCACCTTCTCTCTGCCATCCTCTTCCTCCAGCGTGCTCTGTGCAAATGACAGGAAGGATTAAAGACCTTTGGTACAATTGCCCAATGCTTGTCCTCACAGCACCTCCACACCTGGCAAAAACTGGCATGAAATCCATGTGGGAACAGCCCTGCTGTCCATGCACTGACCTTGGACAGCCCTGTGGAAAACTGTCCCAACCTGACCTGCCAAACCCTGCCTGGAAATCCCATCTGCTGCTGGGTATTTTGAGAGGTGAGCTGGAGTGAGCTGCTGCTCCCTTTGGGAATTGCACCCCTCCCACAGCAAAGAACCACAGCTCAGGGAAGGAACAAGGAACAGGGTTTGCCAGCTGCTTCCAAAACCCCAGAAACATGAGGATAAAAATGCTGCTTGGAGAGCCAGAGAGCAGAAACTGAGCTTTGCATCTCTAAAGAATCAGTAGTATTTATCTGTTCTTCCCTGGCTGCTGTAAAGCCATGATTCATCCCATGTGGAGTTGGCCCATCTGGGAACAAACACTGGATTTCTCTAACCTGAAGGTGGACATCTGAGCTGATTTTTCATTCAGGACACTCAAGCAGCTGTAAATCTGATGTATCTTGAGGAATATTTCCCTGCACTGAGATGTCTTAAAATCCACATTGATTTCCACAGCCCACTCCTGCCCTCTTCCTTATGCAGTTTGGAGATCCCTCCTAGGCATCAAGCCTTCTTATATTTACAGAAGATCTGTAAAGCAGTCACCAGAAGAAGCTGGTGACATCACCAGTGATTATTTTCCAGGGAAGGAGAGGAAATTTTTCCCTGTGAAGGTGGAGAAGCCCTGGCACAGGT